>PVLC010036744.1:0-15657 GCA_004027655.1 Graphiurus murinus | reverse complement strand
GATTGAGATCTAAACATGTGCAATTCTGATTCTTTTATTTATACATGTATTTTGTTTTGTTTTGGGGTAGCAGAAATTGAACCCAGGAGCACTATACCTCTGAGCTACACCTCCAAGGATTTTTATTTTATATTTTGGAAACAGGGTCTAAGTTCCCATGAAATGGCTTTGAACTTATGATCCTACTGTCTCAGCCTCCCAAGTACTGGGATTCCAGGTGTGTGCCACAGGGCCCAGCTGCTGTTTTGATTCTTAACCCTCTAGACTGAATGTTTAACTTATGCATTTATTTACCTATTTTAATCAATGTTATCTTGATATTGGGCAAAGAGGCTAGGCTTGCTTGCTCAATGTTACTTTTCTTAACAATCTCACCTTTCACATGGTACAGTAGGAATCATGAGGGGTCATCTGGGGTTAAGAGCCAATGTAACTACAACCAAAATAAAACTTTGTAATCTGCAGCCTCTATAGTAACTGCGTAAACTAAAGAAGTTGTTTGTGGGGAGATAAAGATGAGTGGTAGAGAATGAAAAAGGAAAATAAAGAAGGAAAAAATGAGTGGCAAGAGAAGAAAGGGAGAGCAGAAATTGAGATTTCTTTAGAGTATTTTGAACACCTTTCTCCCACTGCTATCTTCTTCCCAGATAGATAGAAAACCTAAGTTGCTCGCATCAAGTCCAGCTTCTTGGGAACCAGAGATTTTCAAATTCTCACGTGGTAGAACTCATCTTTTGTCATATGGATTACTATATGGATTCCCAAGATATAAAAAAGGGAACTCTTGCCAGTATAAATTAACTGGGGAGAACTACATCTTAAACACAAACATTTGAAGTTTGAAGATATGGATGGTACTTCTTTCCATTGGCCACCACATACAAATTTTGTTTTGGTTCGAAGGCATCTAAAATGTCTTTCCCTTTTATATCTTCACATCAAAGATCAAGATCTTAGATGTGATAATAGTTTTGGATCTAAATATATATGTATACATATATATATATACACACACACACATACTACACACATACTATATACATGCACTATACATATAAATGTGAATGAAATGTAAAAGGAATGTTTAATGACATAGAAATTTTTTCCCATTATATTGAGTAGAAGAGTATCCCAAAAGTCTTGTTTTACAATAAAGATAAGTAGTATAAATTTGCTACAATAAACCATCAGGTAGAGGATACCACAACAGAATAAAATGACCAATATATGAGGAATTACAGACTCGGCTGTCCCTAAAATATTTCCTCAGCATCCCAGTGACCTGGTGACAGCTGCCCAACCTGGAGAGTTTGGAATTGGACCCAGGGCAGAGTTTCCTGATGTTAGAGTTTCAGAGAAGTACTTGGTAACTTAATAGGTCCAATTCTGTTGTGGTATCCTCTACCTGATGGTTTATTGTAGCAACTTTATACTTTTCATTGGACTCTTCCTAGATAATTCTCAGAATAAAGTGCTAACACTTTAATTTGTTTTTCAAGGTCTACCCTTTCTATTGCCTTAAGCACTACATCTAAACAGAACTTCTCATTTCCTTTTGTGTCCTTTTTGCCGCTTGCTTTTGCTTTCTCTTCATCTAAAATGCCATTCTCTTATGTCTCTTCATGTCTATGGTCAAGATAGTAGAAGTGAACTTCATTTTGGATCCAGCAAAATATGTATATATATATGCACAATATACATATTATATATGTGTATAGTGCACACACACACACACACACACACATATATATATGTACATTATTTTTTGTTCTTTATTTTGAAACAGAGTCTCACTAAGTTGCAAAGGGCCTCACTAAGTAGCTGAGGCTAGTCTCAAACCTGTGATCCTCCTGTCTCAGCCTCCCAAGTGCTAGGATTACAAGCATGTGCCACCCTACCTGTCTTACCCTGGTATTTTAAGGAGTGTCTAACTAATGTGAGAGGGACCAGCAGGTTGGAAGATTATGTTAATGTTCAGCATGGCATATTGTGTGTGTGTGTGTGTGTGTGTGTGTGTGTGTGTGTGTGTGTGTGTGTGTTTTACTTTTGGATTGAACCCAAGAGTGTTCTACCTCTGAGCTACACCTCTGGCCCTTTTTTAATTTTTTGTTTGAAATGAGGTTTCACTAGGTTGCTGAGAGTCTTGCTAAGTTGCTGAGGCTGGCCTCCAACCTATGATCCTCTTGTCTCAGCCTCCCAAGTACTGGGATTACAGGCATGTGACACTACACCTGGCTCGTGGCATATTTTTGATGCCCTTTTCCAGCTGAACTCTGCTTTTAGAAATCAGTCCTGAGACTGTCTCCTTACTTGTGTGTGCAAGTAAGGATTGAATCACACCTGAGATAGTCACTAATGAAAGAGGATTGAAATTTAAAATTTCCCAAGTTTTGGGTAATATTTTTTCAAATATTTTCCTTAGTAGAAAAAGAGTATGCAATTCTGCTGTGTCACAGTTGTGAATAATGTGTTCACAAAGGAAGGTGACTATTGTTTCTGGCAAATATATTACATAAAGGGAATTGCCTCTTGGCCTACTCTGGGGTCCTGATACCTTGCTTTGTGGTTTCTTTCTCTTCTTCTGCTCCTCCCAAAACAAAGAGGATATATTTGGTACTCGATAATTTTTTTAAAGGGGATTCGGCAATTTTCCTTGAACTTCCTTCCTAATTTAGCATGAAGTTGAATTAAACAGTAGAAATGGAGGAATTTATTTGCAGATATCAAAATAAGAAGGGGAATTGTTTAGCTATACAGCAAGACTGGAAGAGGACTGAAGAATGGATTGAAGACAATTATCAGGCATGCATGTTGTTTTTAAGTGATACTTGAGCCTAGGATGTGCAACAGCTGTGTTGTTGGCTTTTTTTTTTTTTTTTCTCTTGTGCCAACTCTCTTTATTTGATTGATTTTCTCTCTGACAGCTCACTGTGCTGATAAATGTGTCCATGGTCGCTGCATTGCTCCAAACACCTGTCAGTGCGAGCCTGGCTGGGGAGGGACCAACTGCTCCAGTGGTGAGTTTCCACCTGCTGTTGTCCATCCCAAGATGTTTTTGCTGTATGGGCCTCTTGTCTGCAGATTGCCAGAGCCACGCTTTCTGTCCTCATCTTGAGCAGAGCGTAGTGTGGATTCCAAGTCCAACCCATTCATATGAGTTCCCTTTCAATCTGCACATGTAGCACAGACAGGATTATTGCTAATTAAGTATAAAGAAAAGGACGTGCAAAGGAGATTTTGATAATCTGATACTCATATGTTTGAGAATGTGAATGCATTTTTCCAGAGAGGGGTCCAGAATTTAGATTCCTACTTTCAGTAGGCAATTGTGATAACATCTCTACTGTATTTCAACTTATTTTAAACTTGATTTATCTAAGGTACTTTCTTGGTGATTAAAATTTACCATCCATTGATTTTTACTCAAAAGTAAAATTGATATTTTTTATAGCAACATATCAAGTTGTCTCTGAATTCTGAGATGGAAATAATGAGTTTATGCCCAGGTAATTTGGGGGAGATAAATTTGTAATTAGTGAAAATTCATGAACATTTTGGCACTTGTTAAATGAAATCATAACACAGTATACAATCTGTCTTCATTATGCTAGAATTACAATTCTAAATGATGATAATTTGAACTTTAAATAAGCTTTACCTAAAGTCCCATATTCATTATCATGATGATAAGTGATGGAGTGTCCTGTAATATAGTCACTTCCCTAAATTTCACAGTTAAAATTTAAGTCTTTCGACTCACTCATGGCTGCACACGTAATTGTGTCTGCTTCCTGTTGTTTCTCTTGCACCTTGAAAAATGCAAGAGGAAACAGAAATGCAACTAAACTGCAGTGCATAAACCATTATATTCATGAAAAGGAAATAATCATTAAAAAACCCCAGCAGGTTCCCACGACAGCACAGTTTGTCTTCATTGCCACCAAATAATGCTCTGAGACTGGTCTGAAAGGACTTGAAGCTGTCTAGATGAGATGGTTTGAAGGATTTTACTTGATTACTTTGGGCTGTGGGAGATTACTCTCGGCCTCGTTGGGGCTGCTTGTTTTGAACTTATGATCTCTTGGCGCTCCCTGAAGCAGCATCTCCAGGGGAAGCCCTTGTGTTCTCTGTGCATAGAACACTTGGTGTGAAAGAGCCTCTTTATTGCACCTTAGAAGGGTGTGTGTGTGTGTGTGTGTGTGTGTGTGTGTGTGTGTGTGTGTGTGGTGTGTGTGTCTTTCTGTTCCTGACAGGCTTCTCAATTCCAGTAGAGAACTGACTTGCAGGGTTTTGTTTAGCTTCTGCAGGAGAACAGGAGGAGATTAGGCATTTTGTTCACAAGCTATTGAGGCAGAATGTTTGGGATGTGGGATTTGGCTCTTGTCCATCTTTCTGGCCGACTGACCTCCAATGCAATACTGCTTTCATTAACTTTTCCAGCTTAAAAATCTGTCGTGCCTAGACATTTTGAAGAAAAATAACATTATTTTAAGCTAGTGGGAGAAAGAGTAGATGCATTCTTCATTTGAACAGTGAGGTTTGTTACTAATTCCAGGTCAAAAATGCTGTGAAATAATTTCCGTTTTATTCATACTTATTTCCTAAAAACTGCCGCCTGCCTCAAGCTAAAGGATCAGACTGAAGAGTGTGTGGGTACAAACCAAAGGTCTACATGGGTTTGGGACTCTCTAGAACTGATTTGGGGCTTCTAGAAAATAAACGTTGGCTTTACTTAAGAGGTCACTGACTTCTGAATGAAGACTCTAGAATTCTGAGAACATGTTCTTTTAACACTGGAAAATGATAATTAGACAACTTGTACTTGACTCTTATTTTGGCTTTGTAATGAACAAGAGAATACATAAGCATGGACAGAGGTCTAGAATCTTTAAAGATGCTAGGGAAAAACATTTCTGAAACTTTTTTTTCTTTCTGGTATTGAGAGTTGAACTCAGAGGTGTTCTACCTCCAAGCTACACCTCCAGCCCAATTTTATTTTTTATTTTGAAACAGGATCTCACTAAGTTGCTAAGGCTGGCCTTAAACCTATGATCCTCCTGTCTCAGTCTTCCAAGTACTGGGATTACAAGTGTTGACCACCATGCTCAGCTTCTGACACCTTTTTAAGCACACACACACACACACACACACACACACACACACACACACACACACACACTACTATTCTGAGCTGAACCACTCACTGCATTTTGCAACCTGAGTTTTTTCTGTGGCAGGTCCCCTAATCTTAGAAAATATATTAAGTTGTTTACTCTTGGCCAGATAGTTCTGGAAACAAAAATGTAAGTCCTAGTATATATCAGAGTTGACACTTCCTATTCTCTAAGGATTCTATCTCGATTTCATCACCTCTGTGGTTATTGCTATGCATAAATTTGACAATGTATGTTAGATCCATAAAATAATTGCTTCAATAATTATGCTGGCTCTTTATACTTTTTAAGATCCAGTCAGGAGACAGAAACCACAGAATTTTTTTTGAGTAAAATTTTAATATTGAAACAACTTTAGATTTACTGAAGTTTTACAAAGATAGTAAAGAGAGTTACCATATATCCACACTCAATTCCCCCTATTGTTAACCTCTTAAATTACTATAAGATTGTCAAAACTGAGAAGCTGACATGCATGATAGTACATTAGGAAATTCCAGAGGTTATTAGGATTGCATCGACTTATCCATTCACATCCTCTTTCTGTTCCAGATTCCCATTCAGAGCTCTACACAACATTTCATTGTCTGTCTCCACAGTCTCCTCTGTCTGTGACAGTTTCACAGTCTTTCCTTGTTTCCCATGACCTCGGCATCCTAGAAGAGGACCAAGCTGTTATCCTGCAGAATGTCACCCTTCTGTGTTTGTTTGCTTGTGGTTGGAGCAAGGTTAAGTGTTTGGAAAGAACAACACAGAGCTGAAGTGCCCTTCTCATCCCATCGTGTCAGGATACTCCCACATGACGCTGTCACAGGGTAAAGCAGTGTTCAGTGTTTGTCGGGTTTCTCCACATACAGTTAGGATGTTCCCTTTACCTATGCTATTCTGCAGAAGCAAATCACTAAATCTAGTCTACCCTCAGGGGCAAAGGGCAGGAATGAAGATCTGGGTTTTTTTGTTGTTGTTGTTTTGGTACTGGGGATTGAACCCAGGAATATTCTACCTCTGAGCTACACCCATAGCCCTGTGCTTAGGGCCTCACTACATTGCTGAGGCCGTCCTCAAACTTGCAATCCTCTGGTCTCAGCCTTCCAAGTACTGGGATTATAGGTGTGTGCCATATGCATTAAGGATACTTCAGAGTTTGTCCAGCTGAAGAGCTGTATCTTGAGGGAAGAGTACCTATTTATAGGATTTGGAATTTTTCTGTACAAATTATTTCTTCTTCCTCATTTATTCAATAATTTATATCAGTTTGAACTCATGTATATTTATTTGACATTCTGGGCCATATGGTAATACTACATTACTTATTTTGTTGCTCAAATTGTTTCAGCTCTGGCCACTGTGTCCTTTTGACATACCCCATCCTTATGAATTTGAGCACTTCTTTACTTTCTGGTGCCATAATATACTCCAGCCTCATCTTGTATCTTTCCTGCCTTAGCTCTAGAATGGATCATTCCTGAAAGGAGCCCTGGTTCCTTTTATTGAGAGAGAATGTTGTTTTGCAAGCCAATATCTGAGTGCCAAGCATGCTGATTGCTACTGGGACACAGTAACTTGGAAGGAAAAAGTTTAATAAAAAGAATTATTAACTATAACAGGAGATTTGAATGATGAAGAGTTAGCTAGTAAGAAGTAGATTGAACTATAAAGAATATAGAAACACAGCTATCTTTTTTTCTTCCCAGAATACATGGAAGATTAAGAGACTGGCAAATATTTTCAAATATTTCAAATATGAAGGCTTCTCTTTGGGACTTGATATGACTGTTTAGTGTGTCAGTGGAGGAAAGGGTCCTATCTGTGACAGAGTTGGTCTTTTCAGGTCTCAGAGCTGGCGATGTAGCTCAGAGGTAGAATGCATCTAGGTTCAACTTCCAGTACCAAAAAAAGAAAGAAACAGCAGATATAAGGAATTGCTGCTACCCCTAGGGCCCAGGGTCCAGCTAGATGCCCAAAGAGGAAGTCCAGAGAGGTGTGGTCAGGCCCTATTGGAGAAGGCATAGTCGCTCATTGAGTAGCAGAGAAACTGCTGCAGCACCATTGTAAGCAGAACATGCCGGAAATCCACCCTCTGGAACTTGCTAGAAATCTGCCCAATAGGTTGCTTGAGAAAACTTTTCATGGAAAAGTGTCCCACTGGAAGTACTCGCTACAAAAAGGGGAAGTTGTTGGCTGCTGGGTGTTGCTACAGGATATGGATGCTAGGAAGCCATCCATGCTTCAAGATCTTGGTGCTGGAGAAGGCCCTTGTGCTGCAGAAACAAGGCACTGACTAAGCTGCAGGTGCTAGGGGAGCAGGTACTAGAGAAGCCATTGGTGGTGTGCTTACACTAGGGAAGTCGGCTGAGCTAGTGCACTGGGACCAAGATGGAAATGGCGGCTTCTACTGAAAATGCTTAGCATTCAAGCCAATGGGCAAAGAAAAAACTGTAAGGGGTCCCATATCCATTTTTGTAGAACAGGCAATTAAGGATAAATTTAGAGGTAGGAGGCACTAAATTGGTAACCTTTGCAGTCCATGCCTTTGATTACTCAGCTCCCATATGCATTCTTCTGCACACATTTGAATTCCTGTACATCAACAAAACAACTCTGTATGTTCTTACTCTTTTTCCCTAATAAGGAGATGCAAATTTCTATAGTTGTATATTCATTGCTAGTTGTAGTATGTTTTCAAATTTAGTCACAGTTCCACTGAATACTGTGTTTACTAGATACAAAAGTTAACTTCCAACAATATATATAAAATCAAATAAAAATGGAAAGGAGGAAAAAAGAAAATAGCAAATAAAAAATAAACACAAGCAAATTGAAAACTATTAAAAGTGACTATATCCCTTTCTCTGCAATTGATCTAAAGCTACAGTTGTGATTCCTATGGCTTCCTTCTTCTATTCCCCTGTATTCAGTCAGAGACCCAATAAGGAACAAATGAGGTTCTTTATCTGGTGGAGTGGCTTCACCTAAATTCCAGGAAGGTTTAGTTCCTATTTGTCCTGTTTTTGTTGTTACTACTAGGCATGGGATCATTAAGGGCACTCCATAGGGCCCCTGGGTTCCAGACATGGCTATGTGCAGCGACAATACAATTTTCCCTTGATGATTAGGAACAGTCACTCCATCCAGAAAAGTTACTCTCTTGTTAATGTCAGTAGTCTAAAATGGCCAGCTGGCAATAAATTAGTAACTATTATATACAGCTATCTCTTTTCTTTCCAGAATACATGGAAGATTAAGAGACTGGCAAATACCTTCAAATGTATGGTTTTATGAAGGCTTCTCTTTGGGGCTTGATACAGAGTTGGTCTTTCCAGGTCTCAGTGCGTTCTCTCAGTAAAAATCTAGGTGTACCAGAGAATGGTATAAAGTTTGTTTCCCTGGAATGAAAATCATGATTTATTTGACTAGACTTAGACATACTGCTCCTTTTTAAATTTGATTAAAATGATTTTTTGAAAAAGCACACACATATTTTACTTTTATTGGCACTCTAATACATACCCTCTCCTATATGAGTGAGTGACGTTAATCTGTTTTACTGTCTCCTCCCCAACCCCCTTGGTGAGGGGGGGTCAGGTGTTATTAATCTCTTTAGCTTCCATCAGAGTTGGCCTGTGGTTGAAGCACAGAAAATGTTTGCTCCATTTAATTAGATTGAATGAACTGTATGACTCTGTCCAGTTCTGAGGCTGTTCATGTGTCCGTTTCATGAACTTTCATTGAAAGATTACAGATTCGGGGCTAAAGGAACACATGAGGAAGGCTTGCTGGTCTCCGAGCTCAGAGTGTGTGAGGAAGAGATAGATCAAAGAAAGCTAAGTGGAGCTGGGGAAGGTAGCAGGAGGCTTTGTGAGGGGACAAGGGCAACAAGGCTTAATGTAATGCTGGCACAGAAAGCAGGTGGCTCGGGGTGAGATGCAATGAAAAGAAGAGGGTGGAGTGTGAATCACTTTTCTAGAAACTCCCAACAAGAGGGAGCAATGAAATAAGGTAGTAAATGTAAGAAGTAAATGTAGGTTCAAGAAAAAGTTTTTTTAATGTTTGCTTTTGTTTATGTTTTAAGATAAAAATGACTCAGAGACGGAGTGGTAAAAGAAAGGGAGAGAGGCTGGAGCTCTGTTGAGAAAGGGAGTCATTCAATTAAGGGCACAGGCCCTGAGAAGGCGGCGAGAGATGGGTCTGGGTCCCGGGCACTGACCGAGGCACTCTCTGGAGGTATTCCCCTTTCCGGACAGAATAAGGAAGGAAAGGGCTTGGAGTGGGTGGATTCGGATAGGTTTCTGGGTGTCGGTGGTGCTGGTGGGCAGGGGAGGATTGGAGGGAGTTTATATTCAGTGATATTTCTTTTCTTGGTAACTGGCAGGAGACATGCTCTGTTGACACTCGGGAGGTAGAAGTTGGGTCACACTGATGATGCTGACGGTAGTAACAGTCACCGAGCCCTCGGGGTTTGCTGAGCATTGCTGTTAGAGTACAGGAATTGCCTAGTTTAATAAAACAGACCATCAGATGGTTAGAGTTATTGTTCCTAGTTCACACCTGAGGAAGTGGGGGTGCAGAAAAATTGGCTTGCCTGAGCTTACTATCCAGCAACCCTCATTTGTCATTCAGAGCCAGTAACCCTAACCACAATGGTATGCTGTCTTCTGAGTTGGAGCTTCCATGAAAGTAACCAGAGTCAGCAACAACGAGGAGCAGTGGTGGACAATGCTGACCATGTATTTAAATAATTCCTGTGAGAGAAGTTAGAGATGACAAATTCATAATGGCCCTAATCTGGACTTTCCTCATTTATAGTATTAAGAATGTTGATCCCGATTGCATTCACGATCTGTTTTAAACAGGTGATTTTTATATTTGACCCCCTTTTTCTTTTTTGGTACTGGAGATTCAACCCAGGGACATTCTACCTCAGAGCTGCACCCCCAGCTCTTTTTATTTGTTATTTTTTTAAACAAGGTCTCACTAAGTTACTGAGGGTCTCGCTAAGTTTCTACAGCTGGCCTCCAACTTGTAATCCTCCTGTCTCAGCCTCCCAAGTACTGGGATTACAGGTATGCACCACCATGCCCAGCTTCTATGACTTACTTAAATGAATATGTATATGAAATTCGTAAGACCTTCCTTTTTTTGGGTTGGAAAACCTTTTATGTGAGTTGTAATAACATATTTGTTTTCTTAACCTACATAATCCCATTTATAATTTTCTAAATGTCAATAGAGAAATTTATTTCTCCTATGGCTCTAGGGCACAGACAGGAGAGTCCATCAGCCGTGGGCAGCAGCCAGCAAATTGTTTTCAAATGCGTGTTCCCCAGGCTCTTTGTTTTTGACATTGGTACCACATAGAGGCAAAAATGGAAATTCATATTGCTCTATCAAATCCAAGCTGGGGTTTTATTTAGTCACTGACAGAACTTCTGGTCCCTGTAAAGAGTGGAAGTATGCCTAGGAGGCAAGACAGTCCCCAGCGTTTTCCAGGTACAATGTAAGGAACACTGATAGCCTTTTGTATAAAGCAGGCATGCTGAGTGGTGTGGAGTTAGCAATAAAACTTCACCTGCAGGCTATTTGAATGGAGGAATCCATTTGAAAGACATCACAAGCCAGACATTGTAAGGCACAGAGCCGACACATTCCCTAGCAAGGTCTGCAGTATAGATTTACCGCCAGACACAACAGTGGGGTCGATGCTGTTTGAGGAGAGAAGGCTCTGGAAGTCCAGTCCCACAGCAGCCGTTAATGTACCCAGGGCCTGTCAGAATGACTTTAGAGATCAGCCTGATGGAGCAGCACGAGCAAGAAAGCATTTGGGTTCTCTGAGGCTGATGATGGGTGGGAAGGCTGAGCTCACAGGGCTCACCAAAGCCACCTAAAAGTGGTTCCACTGATGGAGTGTCCAGAGAGCTTGATAGACGTCACAGGCAGAAATTGTCAGCTTTGCCTTTCCCAAGGAGCCTCAAATCTGGGCTGTTCTCCGCCACCACCTGGAGGGACAGAGAGAGAGGGAACTCCCGCCCTCTCTTCCCGCCCCATCCCAGATCGAATTGCCCACATCCTAACAGCTCTCCGTTCTGTGATGATTCTGTACCTCACATCCCCTGTGCTTGAGCAAACAAGAGTGTCTACTTCATATGCTTGTGAAGACTAAATGACAAAATACCCACTTAGTGCCTGCCATCATAATAATGGCAAATAAATGACACTTGTGACTCTTCTGTGGCAATGTAACACCCACCATACTGCTTTGCACCCAGACCAGTGTTTTGACCACACAAAAGAGGGGGCAGCTCCTTGTGGATACCCTATCTGCTCCAGCAGGACACACCTTTCAGTAGCTGCAGTGTCTTTGTCCACAGTTGGTTGCCAGGAGGTTCTCCAGACAGAAGTGATTTTGTCTTCTTTCATTATTTCCAACCCCTGATAATGGATGTCCGTAGCAGATGAGTTCATGTCTGGTTTATACTGCTTCTGGCACAGTGGAAATGCTATAGATGTTTACATTACTCACGCCAGTGAGCTCATATGCAGCGACTGGAAAGATAAGACGGGGCTGTCAAGCTATTTAACTCTGCTCCACGTCATTTATTGATTTTATTTATTTTATTTTATTTATTTATTTTTTTTGCAGTACTGGGGATTGAACTCAGGGGCATTCTACTTCCGAGCTATACTCTCAGCCCTTTTTTTTATTCTTTATTTTGAAACAGGGTCTCACTAAGTTGCGGAGTGCCTCACTAGGTAGCTGACGCTGGATACGCGAACCCGTATCCTCCGGTCTCAGCCTCCCAAATGCTGGGATTACAAGCATGCGCCACCACGCCCAGCCTCATTTATTGATTTTTTAAAAATGATGCAATACTCTTTTATTGGCAAATCTTGTTGTTGGCTTAACTTTATTATTGTTATTATTATTTTAAATTTATTTATTTATTCATTTATTTTGCGGTACTGGGGATTGAACCCAGGGGCATTCAACCTCCGAGCTACACCCCCAGTCCTATTTTTTATTCTTTATTTTGAAACAGGGTCTCACTAAGTTGCAGAGGGCCTCACTAAGTAGCTGAGGCTGGCCGTAAACCCAGATCCTCTGGTCTCAGCCTCCCAAATACTGGGATTACGAGCGTGCGCCACCATGCCCGGCTAACTTTATTATTATTTTTTATATTTACTTATTGTAGTACTGGGGACTGAACCCAGGGGTGTTCTGAGCTACACCCCCAGTCCTGCTTTATTTTTATTTTTAAACTGGGTCTCACTAAGTTGCTGAGGGCCTGACTAAATTGCTGAAGCTGACCTGAAATCTGAAATCCTTCTGTCTCAGCCTCCCAAGTACTGGGATTACAGGCCTGCGCTATCACACCTGGCTTGGTTTAACTTTAAAATCTATGCAAATCTAGCATCTTCTCACGATCCCTACTTCTGCCAATCCAATCCAAGCCTCCCCTTCCATTCACGGATGATTCTAATAGTCTCCATGCAGGTCTCCCTCTTTTCCCAGGGAACCCACTAGAGTCAATTCTCTGTATTGAGATCTGAGTGATTTTGCAAAAATGTACCTCAGAGCATGCTGTCCTCTTCGAAAGACTCCCCCGTGTTTCCCAGTGTAGTTAGAATAATCCCCGTGACACTCCAAGCTCCGTTCGGTCTGCCCTACCCTATTTCACTGACTCCTCATCCTGCTACCTTTCAGGCTATGGCACTGCTCGGCCTCTGCCTTCCCCTTTTGGAGAACACACTAGTTTCATTTCTGCCTGTGTACTTGATGTTCTTCTGTCTGGAACGCTCTCCTCCCTAGAGCCTTACATGGCTCACTTTGTTAGATCAGTTGGATCTCAGCCTATTTCACCACCATGGAGAGACTTCTCTGACCTCCACATACAAAGACTATCCTCTCACTCTCTCTCAGGTCTCCCTTTTAGCTATTTTTTAATGGTACTCTCTGAAAATATTTGTTTACTTTTGTTTGTTTCTGTTCTCCTCCAGGCTGTAAGCCACATAAAAACATAGATTCTGTCTTTCATTCACTGCTGCGTAGCTATCACTTAATGTCTAGCACAGTGCTGGGTATGCCGTAATGTTTAGTAATATGGATGAAAGGAATGAAGGTATAAACATGTCAGGAGCAGTAATGGATATAAAAATGAGATATGAGAGATGAGTAGGCTCTTCCTCTTCTTTCAGGGTATTTTCAGCTTAATAGAAGAGCTGAAGGTTGTAAACCCAACAGGTGAAGTATTTGCAGGAGTCAAGGGTGAAGGGGCCTAAGGTCTTCTAGAAAAAAAAGTATGTGTGGAAGTCTTTCATTCAGTGGCCTTGGGTAGCACAGACTCCGGTGTTGTTCGGATCTCCCTTGGCTCTGTGAAACATAGGCTTAGTCATCCTTGGGGACTTACAAGAAGATTCCTTGCACATAAACTACCAGCTGCAATAAAGTTGTAGACGTCAGACAAGGTGTCCCAGATGTGGTATTCATGAGTGTTGAGAAAGATGTGGGTCTGGGAGCTCCTCACCCTCAGGAGAGTGAAGAAATGAAACTAGTGTGTTCTCCAAAAGGGGAAGGCAGAGGCCGAGCAGTGCCATAGTGTCAGCCTCAAGCGCCAGCATATGAGTTCACTGGCAAGAGTAATGTAAACATCTGGAGTATTTCCACTCATGTGGGGGCATGATTTCTGAAATGGTGGCCCCACAACTAAGAACATTGTTTGGATACCAGCCATCATATGAATGGAGAACACTTAAAAATTTTGCCATGGAAACTTTTGCATATTCCTTTTCAAGGTGAAGATTTCGCATGATGATATAGAACTTTGTTGTTCATTTGTACCCAAATGGAGTATGAACAGTAAGAAATTAGGTAAAGAAATTCAGACTACAAATTATTTCAAATCACACAGCAATGAATAGAATTTCATTAACCTTTTTAGACTCTCCTTTTATCAAATAAATAGTAGGGAATAACTTAGCCCAGTTTTAAAAATTGTTCATATGAGGAGCAGAAATATTAGATCATAAATCTTTATAATTTCTTGCATATAAATATATAAGAACCATTTTCTGGTTGTAGTAACATGCTCCCTCTCTCCTCTGCTTAGAGTGAGATAATAGTGTGCGTCAGGTGGTCCGATAGATTGTCTTTTGCCTGCGCCTATGGTCTAAGCTACACCTGATTCTAGTAGATACACATATATCTTATCATGGAGGGTCAGGTTGTCAGCTGGCTGAAATTATGTATTCTAGATTATTTGTAACCCGTGTCTGTCATGCCTATACCTGATATCTTATTCTGTGTAATTATGTCAAAGAAATTTTTAATACTTAGAAATTTTCTTACAGCAGTTTAAAAAGCAAATCGCTTTTTTCATTCTCCAATCAAAGCATCTTTTTATTTTTTATTTTTTTATTTATTTTTTTTTTTTTTTGCGGTACTGGGGATTGAACTCAGGGGCATTCTACCTCTGAGCTATACCCCCAGTCCTATTTTTTATTCTTTATTTTGAAACTGAGTCTCACTAAGTTGCAGAGTGCCTCAGTAGGTAGCTGAGGCTGGCCGCGAACCTGGATCCTCCGGTCTCAGCCTCCCAAATGCTGGGATTACAAGTGTGTGCCACCACGCCCGACTCAAAGCATCTTTTAATTCATTAAAAAAAACTAGTTGATTTCTAAGAGATTGAACATTTGTGCTTGGATCCTTAAGATATATAAGATTAATAAAGGAATGAGAGTAATGAAATGATAATATATGATATAATAAACACTATTCTAATAGGCTTAATAGTACAGGTTATAAGGATATAACTGTTGCCCATGAATGAATGGTATCATCTTAAAATTCTATTTAAACTGAATGGTTTTATCACTTGCTACTGTCACACAAAACTAGTGGAGGCAATTTTCAAAGAAAGTTTAAATTTTAATGGAATTAATTTGAACTTGATGTTAGTATGTGACCTGGGATTTTTGTCCATAAGTGAAAGAAAATTGTTCACTTAAGAAAATAAATTTATATTATAAAATTAGTACTTTATAAGCAAATTTATCCATTGCTGTAAGTTGGTTCTTAACATATTTAGACCGCATCAAAGTCTAAATCTTCTTTAAGACAGAAGACACCATAAGCAAAGTTAAAAGGAGAATAGATTTTTGCAACAGATAAAATAAACAGCACTGCTGGGCATGGTAGTGCACGCTTGTTGCCCCAGTACTTGGGAGGCTGAGACAGGAGGATTGTGGATTTGTTGTCAGCCTCAGCTACTTAGTGAGGCCCTCCACAACTTAGTGAGACTCAGTTTCAAAATAAAGAATAAAAAATAGGGCTGGGGTTATAGCTCGGAGGTAGAATGCCCCTGAGTTCAATCCCCAGTACCGCCAAAAAAACAAAACAAACAAACAAACAAAAATAATAATAAAGAATAAAAAAAAAATAGGACTGGGGGTACAGCTTGGAGGTATAATGCCCCTGGGTTCAATCCCC
>PVLC010036743.1:7500-15630 GCA_004027655.1 Graphiurus murinus | reverse complement strand
TGGCGCACGCTTGTAATCCCAGCATTCGGGAGGCTGAGACCAGAGGATCCGGGTTCGCGGCCAGCCTCAGCTACCTAGTGAGGCACTCCGCAACTTAGTGAGACTCGGTTTCAAAATAAAGAATAAAAAATAGGGCTGGGGGTATAGCTCGAAGGTAGAATGCCCCTGAGTTCAATCCCCAGTTCCGCAAAAAAAAATAAAAATAAAAATAAAAATAAAAAGAAGTAGCTAATGCTGCTCAAAGGACAGAAGACTTTGTTTACACAATGGAACTATGAGCTTTAAGAATGAATGGAAAAACCTATAAGTGGAGGGTGGGTTCAGTGGCGCGATCTTGTCTGAAAGAGCCTATTTTTGTTGAATGTTAAGGAAAGGCACCAAGTTGACAATTATCAATGTAGATATCAAGTATAACTGTTGTTATTAAGCACGTCCTTTGGTAATTTGTTACTAACAACATGCAAATATGGAAGCATTCAGGAGTTCAGGGATGGGGGGTCTCAAGACTAGAAGTTTGATAACTTGCAACAAGCAGGCCAGGCCATTTTGTAGGTATACATTATAATGCATTTAATTTTAAAAACACACAAATATTATTTGGAAATAATTTAGGCTCTACAGAAGTATTGACAGACAATGATTCACTTTTCCAGTGGAGATTAAAAACTCTCTTCCTTACAAGACTGAGTCTCATTCATGTTTGTGCCCCAAATCCCAGCACAGAATAGCTGCTTAACAAATGACTGTGATCATAAATTAAGTATAATAAAGAGAATTATTAAGTATAATCAAGGCAGAGCCTACAAAGTCTTGCTACTTATCTTGTCAAGCTTGTGAGGCTACTTGATACCACAGGGAAAGAATGGTTATCTCATCCTAGAAACTTTCTGAAAGAGTAATCATCAGCTTGACATCTAACACAATCTGAGACTTACAAGACATAAAGGAAATGAACATAGGAAATGTGAGAGAAAAGGGACATTTCTGTCTCGTTATTCTGCATCCCCTTGAACAACGATCCTCGGTGTTTTAGAGAAGAAAGCACCTAAGATCTAGACTTAACAAGACATCAAATTCCATCTGTTTCTCTCACCTGGAGCGGAGGTTTCTTTGTGTTTAGTGTTGTTTTTCTAGCAGCTGAGAATGAAGTCTTGGGACAAACTGTGGATGCTATAAGGAAAGTAAGTATTTTGTTATTAACAGATTTTATTTTAGATTTATTCACATTATGCTCCATACATTAGCTGGAATACTAAGCACTTCTTCAAATAGAGGTGTACAAGGACACTTAATGAAATGCTTCTTTTGATTTCTCCTGCTTTTTTTTTTTGCGGTACTGGGGATTGAACTCAGGGGCATTCTACCTCCGAGCTACACCCCCAGCCCTATTTTTTATTCTTTATTTTGAAACCGGGTCTCACTAAGTTGCGGAGTGCCTCACTAGGTAGCTGAGGCTGGCCGCGAACCCGGATCCTCCTGTCTCAGCCTCCCGAATGCTGGGATTACAAGCGTGAGCCACCACGCCCGGCTTGATTTCTCCTGCTTTTTATGGAGAATAATTTTACTTTTTTCTCATTTTTATATTAAAAATTACTTCATGTAATTGATAAAAATAAGCATAATATGGACGATATAGGCTTAGAATTGGTAAAATCCAACTCAAAAATAAATTCCAATGTTTGTGCAAAATGGTTATACAGAAATGTCCTTACTTTCTAAGCTTCTCCCAGTTACATCAATATTTCCTCTTGATGGAAGACCACTGTGGAAATTTTTCAGGGGGGAAGACCCTGTCTTCACCATACAGGAAGGCACAGACATTTTCTCATAATTTATCTGTGCAATTATCAGACAACGGCCCTGAAAAAAGACAGATACCAAAAAAACTTGGAGTTTAAATACATCATCTTCTATATTGACATGTGAAGATTATATGTGTTAAAGTGTCAAAGAGAGGTTGAAATTACTATGGGTTAACCATACAAGTGAATCATCTAGTGTCAGTGGGTAATCTGATTGGGTTCAACTAGCTCCCTAGGTCTAGAGCTGATCAGACACAAAGGTTGTTACAGACAGTGTACAGGCAGCCCTTCACATCTGTGAGTTCTATATCCATGAACTCAACTGAAAATATTCTGAAAAATAAATTGCATCTCTACTGAACATGTACTAATCTTTTTTAGTTTTGGTCATTATCCCCTAACCAATACAGGATAAAATCTATTTACGTGGCATTTACATTGAATTGGGTATATAAGTAATCTAGAGACGATAAGAGTATACTAGGGGAAAGATGTGTGTAAGTGAAATGCAAATACTATGGCATTTTATATAAGGGACTTGAGTATCCACAGATTTTGCCATCTACAGAAAGTCCTGGAACCAACCCCTACAGATAGTCAGGAATGACTGTAAATTTTTTTTTTTTTTTTTTTTTGTACTGGAGATTGAACCCAGGGACTTTCTACCTCTGAGCTATACCTCCAGTCCTATTTTATTATGTTTTTAATTTTGAAACAGGGTTTTACTAAGTTGCTGAGGCTGACTCAAACCTGCACTCCTCCTGTCTCAGCCTCCAAACTGCTGGGATTACAGGTATGCTCCACCATGCCTGGCTAACTGTAATCATTCATTGTGGCTTCTGCCAGAATTTTAACTGAAAAAGTTAATACTCCAATTATATACTTACATATATGATGAATACAAGAAAGCAAGAGTTTAAATTGTCAGAGATAATGGTTTTCCCAGCCCTGAAAGAAAAAGGGGGAAGGTGTGTACAGGGCTCATTGAAAAAAAATGTATTTATTTACATTTACACACACATCTTGATATATACCATCCATGGCTTCAGAGGTAATCCAAGGCCAACTAGCTAACTGTATAAGCTAATCTCTACCAGATTATCATGTGAAATAATTAGTTATCATCCTAAATAAAATCTATAAATTTTAGAAGACACAAGGACTTGGAAATTTTTCAACAATGCCTTAACTCCTCCTCCTGGAATTGAACCTAGGGCATCCTGATCTTTTTTTTTTTTCTTCTTTTTTTTTTTTTTTTTGAGACAGGGTCTCCCTAGTCTGGCTTTGAACTTTTGATCCTCCAGCCTTCTCAGTCAATGGGATTGCACCCAGTTTAACAACTTAACAATGCCTATATTCTAATTGTTCTGTTAATTTACCTGCAGACATAAGTGCAAGAAACGTAAGTGTGTAAGCAACTGGTGGCAGGGGTTAGCCCTGTCTCCGAAGAGCCTGATCAGCTAGGAAGGGGGAGAGATTGGTACATGTTAACTTCACTCAAGGCAGTGAACAGCGGGGTGGCATGGTGCAGTGCTGAGATGGCAAAACACATCTTCAAGCCAGGTGTGGTGATGCATGCTTGTAATTCCAGTACTGGCGAGGCTGAGACAGGAGGATTGCAGGTTTGAGGACAGTCTCAGCAAGTAGTGAGACTCTCATTAACCTAGTGAGACCCCATTTCAAAATAAAAATTTAAAAATAGGGTTGGGAGTATAGTTCAGAGGTAGAATGCCCCTGGGTGGTTCAATCCCTAGTAACGCGCACACACACACACACACACACACACACACACACACACACACACACACACACACGGGTATGCATTCTCAGGTCCCCTGGAACCTCTTTGTCTTGTATTTTCACTTCTATGACATTAGTCAAGGTTTTCACATGCTCTAAGTTACAACAATAATATATATATATATATATATTTTTTTTTTGCGGTACTGGGGATTGAACTCAGGGGCATTCTACCTCCGAGCTATACCCCCAGCCCTATTTTTTACTCTTTATTTTGAAACCGAGTCTCACTAAGTTGCGGAGTGCCTCACTAGGTAGCTGAGGCTGGCTGCGAACCCGGATCCTCTGGTCTCAGCCTCCCAAATGCTGGGATTACAAGCGTGCGCCACCACAATAATACTTCTTGTCTCCAAAAAATGTTATCCTCATTCAGCAAAGTTACTAGAATAATCCTTAAGCACAATACATCCTGTCATTTATTAGATCTGGACAGTTTTCTTCGTGTGTGTGTGTGTGTGTGTGTGTGTGTATTACTGGGGATTAAACCCAGGGGTGTTCTACTTCAAAGATATATCCCCAGGCCTTTGTAGTTTTTGGAAATAGGATCTTGCTAAGTTGCTGAGGCTGGCCTGGAACATGTGATCCTCCTATCTCAACCTCCCAAGCACTGGGCTTATAGGCGTGTATCACCACATCCAGCTCCTCTAGTATCTTTTTGAGGCTGAGCCCAGAGTAATAAAAGCTTCTACCTACCTATTCTCACCTAAGTTAATTTATTCATCTTTCTGTATTGCACAATTCTCTCCTCCAACCCAGATTCACGATGGAGGGTTCTCTGCCACAGCCTGCTTTGAGAGGCTCAGCCCTCTCCATCAGTCATCAGGGTCACTCTAAAGCCACCTTTACTTACACTTAGTTTTTCTAGGAAACCTCCAATCACTGACCCTAACAGAACTATTAATATATTGAGCCAACCCTTTCCTAACAAACTTGTATTCTTATCAATTGCCTATTAATTTGGTTATTTTGACTTATTTACTCTAAACATGTTATTTTGTTGTTCTACGCATTACATTCTAACTTCCTAAGGAGCTTTCAATCGCCTTCAAATCAGAAACCATGTCCTCCATGGTAATTGTCATTTCACCAATCTCCAGGATAGTCTATTGCAAGTGATGAATTTCTATCAGTTAGCAGATTGTGAAGTCAGCTGAGTTTCCTACCAACATCTTCAAATGAAATAGAATGGAACCTAAGAGAACTGAAAACATCAGCATGCCTCACCCACAGTGGGGGTAAGTATCTTTCCAAAACTCTGACACAGTTAGGGGTGCGTGTTAGGCCATGATATAAAATGACTATGAGTTCAACTTACTCTGAGCCATCATCAGGAGAGCTTGAGAAGCATGGCCAAGGATTGGCTAAACATCTGCATGGAGCAAGAAAGTCACCTTTGGAAAATCTGTGTGGTTCCCCCTAGCATTTGCTCCTAGCTAGATTCCTGGTTTATTTTCCTTTGACTCCTGATGTCACCTTGTGTTGGTGTCAAGCATCACCTCATGACTTTTCAAACTAAAACCTGATCCCAGATCCCAGGCTGAACCCTGATGCTGCTGTCCAGGTGGAACCCACATACGTTGTCTTAAACTTTCTATCCATATCTTGCCACATGCAAATTTGCCCCAAGAACAGATGCAGAGATGATGGCGGTAAAACTGATATACAGAAACACAACACCTGGCTCTTTTGGAGAGCTGGATCCAACATGCTCTTTTCATGTTAAAGCATTCAATTTCTTGTACTGACTTTCTTATGTAATGGGGAGAAAAAAAATCTTAGGAAATTAACATCTTTGGAGTGTCTTCAGAGTAAAACTCTAATTCATAGAGGAGCACTTAAACCCATGGTCTTAGATTAGTAACTTATTTGAATTTTGAAAATAGAGCAGCAAAAATTCAGCATTTTAAAAGAAATAAGTCCTTTGAGTAAAAATTCTAATTAGTAGTTATTATCTGAGATAATAGTTGTTATAATAAAAAATACTATTTTAAAAGGTCAATTAGATGAAGAAAGAGAAACTTCAGATGAGCAAAGAAGGTGTCTTAACTGAAGGTGAGGGGGCACCCTAATGCACATGATGTACTTTCACAAACATATTAAAGTCAGTCACTAAACTGAACTCGAGAAGGAGAGAGGAGGTAGGGAGTGGGGGGGAATTGGGGGAGGGTTAAATGAGAAATGTGTGCATGTATGCCTTTACCATCTTGTACCTAACAAAAATGTATGATGACTGAGAAAAAAATTAGAATTAAAATTCTACTTCAACTTAAAATTTTCCTTATTCTCATTTCATATACAAAGGTATATTGAAAATTAGACTAAATGTATGTTTTAAAAAAACTAATACAAATGCTTTGCCTTAAAAATGGCTAGAAGGGACTTTCCTCTGTAATTATTTTGGTCAAGATCCAGAGGTTGAGTAGTGATCAGGAGGAATCTGTAGCTCTCTACATTGTTATGGCTATAGCCTACATTCCACATATTAGTACAGTCATAACCCTCTGCCCAGAGCTTCCCCAGAGCCATAAATGATGATTCGTTGGTGCCATCAGTTGTTTTCACCACATTTGAGAAATGATGATCATTTCCTTATCTTATTTGCTACCCTTTAGATAAATGTGGAGTAAACAACTTATAAATGAGGTTTCTTTTTACAGAGGAAGCTGCAACTTGATGAAAGACCTGCCCAGGATTCATTGGACTAGATGTTATGTAGTAAGTAGACACAAGCTGGAACGGAAGCTCCCTGGAAAAAACAGAGATATCCCGTCTCCCCATCATCATTAGATGAATGGCCTTATAGTCTTGGCCTAGAAGTGTATAAATGTGAAAAAGGTTCAGAGAAGAACTACCAAGATATTCATGGAGTTAGAAAGAAAAAATGTCTCTAATGAAACATACTAGCACAACCAAGAATATACTGTTGCCCGATAAATCCTAAAAAGGCAAAGTATATGCTGCTGAAGAATAAAAGGAAGGGTGTCCACACGGAGGGCCACAGTGAATTTAGGAATGAATGTGCTGGAAGGCCGAAGAAATCTCACAGGGATGGGGAAGCCAGAGAGCTTTCATGGTAGAGGCAATTTTGATTCAGTTATAAGTGAGAAGCAGGAGTGTGACTGGCTGGGAAGACTGAGGAAGATGAAGAGAGCCAAGGTTTCTAATTCCTTTAACAAATTTTACTTGATTATTTTATTAACTGATTCTACAAGACAACAGTGAAGTACAAAATACAACAAAGTAACCTGTAGTATCGGCGTAAGGAGCAATGAGCCAGTGACTCTATCTTTTCTTTAGGCCACGAAGAGAATAACAGGAGGTTCCTGTTGAGAAAGGAAAACACATTTATTAGAACTTAGAAAAATGCTCCTAGCTGGGCAAGGTGGTGCAAGCCTGTAATCCCAGTATTTGGTAGGCTGAGGCAGGAGGATAGTACATTCAAAGTCAGACTCAGCAACCTAGTGAAACCCTGTTTCCAAATAAATTCCGTTTCCAAATAAGCTGGCGGTATAGCTCAGAGGCAGAATACCCCTGGGTTCAATGCCCAGCATCACAAACAAACAAAAAACAAATAAATAAAAAACAAGATGCTCTTGTCTATTATTCACATTCTTTAAAAGTGGCTATACTTTCTGTTGTTTATTCTATGCTCAAAGTCAGCATGCGTGGCTTCCCAGTCTATCAGTCCCCACTCTGGGCCCCAAAGCACCCACCAACCCACGTCTGTGCTTGGTGTTTTGTTCATATCATCTCAGTTATTCCAACAACACCTAACATACAAAGAAACCAAAGCTTTGGGGGGAGAAGTAACTTGTCCCAGGTCACCAAGTGACAGAACCAGCATTCTAACTAAGGTCAGCCTGTCCTTCTCCCAACATCAAGCTGCCAACCTGGCTCAATGAAAGGTGACTGAGCACCTGGGCCAGGCACTGCCCTAGCACTGGGACATGCTGGGGAACACAGACAAAATCAGTGCCATCAGAGCCGGGCATGGTGGCGCACGCTTGTAATCTTAGCATTCGGGAGGCTGAGACCGGAGGATCCGGGTTCGCGGCCAGCCTCAGCTACATAGTGAGGCACTCCGCAACTTAGTGAGACCCGGTTTCAAAATAAAGAATAAAAAATAGGGCTGGGAGTATAGCTCGGAGGTAGAATGCCCCTGAGTTCAATCCCCAGTACCACAAAAAAAAAAAAAAAAAATCAGTGCCATCAGTCAGGCGCATGCCTGTAATCCCAGTACTTGGGAGGCTGGAACAGGAAGATTACAAGTTCAAGGCCAGCCTCGGCAATTTAGCAAAACTTTCAGCAACCTAGTGAAATTTTGTTTCAAAATAAAAAATAAAAAGGGTTGGGATGTAGCTCAGAGGTAAAATGCCGCTGGGTTCAATCCTTACCACCAGAAAGAATAGAAAGGAAAAGGAAATGGAAAAGGGAAAAGGAAAGGAAAAGGAAAGAAGATTGCTGCCATTGAGGAGTTTGCATTCCAGAGATCCCAGCCATTATTCAGGATACTTAAAATATTTAGGAT
>PVLC010036743.1:0-5000 GCA_004027655.1 Graphiurus murinus | reverse complement strand
ATTCTACCTACGAGCTACACCCCCAGTCCTATTTTTTATTCTTTATTTTTGAAACCGAGTCTCACTAAGTTGCAGAGTGCCTCACTATGTAGCTGAGGCTGGCCGCGAACCCGGATCCTCCGGTCTCAGCCTCCCAAATGCTGGGATTACAAGCGTGCACCACCACGCCCAGCTGCCTATTTTATTTTTTATTTTGAAACAGGGTCTCATTAAGTTGCTGAAGTCTTCACTAAGTTGCTGAGGCTGGTCTTGAACCTACAGTCTGCCTGTTTTAGCCTCCCAAGTACTGGAATTACAGGCCTGGCTAATTTTGATTTTTTAAATAGTTTCTCACAAGAAATTGGAATAAGAATACAGAGTTCCCTGGTTCCCTTCACCCAGATTTCCCCAGTAGTCTTATATAAACCCAGAGATAGATAGCATCAAAACCGGGGAATTGATGTTGTTCAATATTGCTAACTGAGATAAAGACCTAATTCAGATTTGACAGTTTTTCCTCCTTCTCCTCCTTTTCTGCCTCCTCCTCTTCCTTTTTCCTCCTTGTCTCTGCCCTCTTTTTTTTTTTTTTTGTCTATAATATTATGAAGTTCCACCATACACATGTGTAGAGTCCAGTAACCAACACCACAATCAGGATATAGAACCACTACTCCATCAGTACAAAGAAACCCCCAATGTTAACAGTCATACCTTCTCCCAGTACCAGCCCTGAGAACCGCTGATCTGTTCTCCATGACTATAATTCCTTCACTTGGAGACTGTTTTATAATCATTTCGGTATACAACCCATTAAGACTGGCTTTTCAAGCTTGAGCTTGAGATCTATCCTTTACATTGATTTTTTTAAAGTACCAATTAAGCAAAATTCCAAATAAAACCACCATCTTCTTTTCAACAAATGTGATCTCATTGTTTTCCAAAAAAAGGTGTTTGGAATCTTTTTTTTTTTTTCTTCTTTTTTTTCTTTTTTGAGAGAGAGAGAGCTGGGGGTGGGGAGAGAGAAACAGACACACACAATTTGGAATGAAATGAAATGCAGAGCTGTTAATGGTTTTATTTTTTTGGAGGAGATCAAGAAGAATTGGCTTTGGTAAATCTAAGCACTCACATTAAGAACCAGTGTCACAGAACCCTGCATTTGATCGAAGCCAATGACTACAATCTTTCTCTATCTGTAACTGGAAACGCTGCCCACAAAAAGCAGCAGATTTCACAACCATTCCCATCATAATAACATGGTACATTTGCAAAGCTTCTATTAAAGTACGTTTATTGTTCTCAGAAAAGGCTTGGATTTTAAGAATTTAATATAAAACCCACATCCGGCTAAATTTTAACAAAACAGCATCAATTCTTCATAACATCAAAAGCATTTGTGGTTATACAAGTTTGGAGAATAAAAAGTAATTTCAATAGCTGGGTTTTCCAGGGCACTCTTTTTAGCACAAAAATGGTTTCAGAAAGATGTTGTAAAGTTATATCCAGAAACGACTGAGTTAGTCTTAAATATACATGAGTGGGAATGTCCTGCTGAGCCAAGACAGTAATAGTAACATGTGTCCTAATGGGCACACTCAGTGACAGGGATCCTAACAGGCATCCCTCGCTGACAGTTCTCCAGTCCCAAAGCTCCTCTGTGGGGTCAGTTGGCCCTAGGCCTGAACCACCTGCTCTGAATGCACGGAAACACTGAGCTCTTTACTTGGCTTCCTGCGAATCACCTGGGCTCACTTTCAGATTCTATTATAACTCTGGCATGCTGCCTGCACTCCCCTAGGTGGGCTCCTGCCTCAAACAGGTTTCCTGATGGTGCCACACCACGGGTGGTATCTTACAGATCTCAGGCTCTGCTAGCAGAGGTCAGCAGTCTCCAGTGGGACAGAAAGGCTAATTTACAATCTAAGGCAATCCAAAGTCTAATTTACAATCAGAGCCTTTATAACACACACATAAGTTTCAGAGACACTATACACGGTGCAGCAGGAAAGCTCTTTCCTACAGCATCAGGCCCAGTGACTTGGAAGAGGCCATGAGGGTAGGGCGATCACGGGGTGGGTGGAGCGTAGCTAAGCCAGCTGCAGGAGTAGTGATCTTGCTGAGCAAGGGGAATGGTGGGCACGCTGCAGGGAGAGCCGCCATTCAGAAAGGCAGGCAGAGCGCTGGCCACTAGGCTGTTCAGGCTGATATTGAAATCACACTCCTCCTGCCTCTGCCTCCCAAGGAGCTGGGATAGAGATTTTATTAGTAATCTAAAATCACTTCCAGTGGCTACAGAGGAGAACAGAGTCAGACCTATATATGGATGGTATCTGGAGACTGCTAAGAGGAAAGAAGGGTGCTGGATGAAAAAGCCAGACCACAGTTTCTGAGGGGCCCCCTGAGCATGAAGGCAGACCAAAGGCAGAGATCCAGCCTTGGGAATGGAGTCACAGTTTGAGTGGTGAGCCCAGTCTAGAAATGTAGTCTCCTCCTTTGAAGTGTTTGTAGCATTAAAAGGGCATTCCACTGGCACACAGTAAAACAGAAAGCTCTGACAGGAGAGGAGGAGATGTAACCATGGATTTGCGGGGGGTGGTTGGGTGGGGGGGCTGTACGCATATCCATTACAATTCT
The DNA here is from genome assembly GCA_004027655.1 of Graphiurus murinus. Classification (NCBI taxonomy): domain Eukaryota; kingdom Metazoa; phylum Chordata; class Mammalia; order Rodentia; family Gliridae; genus Graphiurus; species Graphiurus murinus. The sequence goes on along the minus strand of PVLC010036743.1, from coordinate 2,387 downwards.
CCTGACTTTTAAAAACAGTTTATACTTTTTGTTTAAGAAAACTGAAAATAGTTGGGTATGGTGGAGCATGTCTATAGTTCCAATACTTAGAAGGCTAAGACAGGAGGATAGCAGGTATGAGACCAGCCTAAGCAACTTAGCAAGACTCTGTTTCAAAATAAAAAATAAAATAGGGATGGAGGTGTAACTCAGGGGTAGAATGACCTTGGGTTCAATCCCTAGTACCAAAAGGAAAACTGAAAATAGTATAGTTAAAGGGCATCTCCAAATTTCCTCCTAAATATCATATTTCTAATAAAAATCTTTTTATATTTTTATTGGGTAATTGTAATTATACATCATAACGAGGTTCAGAGTAATAGAAACACACATGTGCTTGGGGTTCAGAGTAATAGAAACATTCCTGCACACAGCAGTTAGTGTGTTTCTCTTTGAATCCCACCGTGTTCCCTCCTTCTCCCCACACGTCATTGAGATTGATGTTGATAATTTTATGTATGTACATAGCATTATTTGAACTGTTTCCTTCTTCAAGTACCCTCCCACATACCTCACTCCCGTAAACTGCTTCCATTATTTTACTGAAATCTCTCCTCATTTATCTAAAGTATCTTGTTTCCCAATTTCTTTCTAGCTTCAACATATGAGAGTAAACATAAAGCCCTTCACTTTCTGAGACTGGCTAATCTCAGTTAGCATAATATTCTTTAGTGTCTTTCCAAAGGAACTGAAGTCAGAATATTATAATGATATATGTATATCTACTGAAAATATTTTTGTATTTATATAATATAATAATTTCCAAATAAAGGGTGGTAAGCCATATAACCTTTCCATATTTGATAAGTCAACACTAGAAGGTCCAGACATCATTTTTAAAATTAAGCACTGAAGTTTATTTGGTATTTCAGAGCACCACCTGGTGGATTAATTAACAATAACAATCCAGAAAGTGAATATTAAAATAGCTCTAAACAACAGGTATGGGACCCTGTGATGCTCATCTCTTCTGTTTTATTTTCTTTTGCCTTTAGTTCTCACTCTCTTTCTCTTTTCATATCTTTAGTCACTCCTCTTCTGTCTCACTTACCTTAAGCTTGTCCACCCTGTCTATCTACCCCAGAGTGGCTAAGAAACTTGCTCACTTATGCCTAATTTCATAATGCCCAAGAGTTTTATAAATTTCAAGTAGAAAGACAAGTCAATTTAAAGTTGGAAAATTTAATTGTCTTCCAGAAACTGAATCTACCCACCCAGGAATGGCCTTATGTTTCCTCAACATGGAGTTTTTTTTGTTGTTTGTTTGTTTGTTTGTATATCTGCTCTACACAGAAACATTCTAGAAGAACCCTCTGCTATGGCGTGGATCTGGAGTGTCGCCCACAGTCTCAAGTGTCCAGGGCGCGGGGCTGTGGGTATTGTCTGGATCACGTGGACTGTGACCTCATCAGTGGATCCATCCATTCGGCAGATTACCAACTTGAATGAACTTCTGGGAGGAGGTGGAAACCGTAGGCAGGTGGGGCATGGTTGTAGAAAGTAGGTCACTGCGGGTGTGCCCTTGGGGATGACATCTTGTCCCTGGCCCCTCCCCTCACCCCTCTCTGCTTCCTGGTTGTCATGAGCTGAGCAGCTCTCCTCCTTCACATCCTCCTGTCTTGATGGTCTGTCTCACCTCAGGCCCAGAGCAGTGGAGCCAGCCAGCAACGGACTGAAACCTCTCAAATCATGAGCCAAAAAAACCTTTCCCCTCCATGTTGTCTTATCAGGTATTTTGGTCACAGTGATGAAAAGCTAACTGACATGTCCTACTTCCCACTATACTTGTAAATCATGTCTGAAGTTCACAAATTTTCACTGTTTAAACCTTTGTTCTGATCCAGTTATGCAGTAGCTTTTGAGAGGAAAGTTGGTTAATAGTAACCTTCTTAAAGATCTCTGATTTCTCAAACAACCCCAAAAGGTGGGTGGGGTGGTGCACACCTGTAATTCAAGTACTTGGAAGGCTGAGACAAGAGAATTGCAGGTTTGAGGCCAGCCTCAGCATTTATATGTTGCTGAGGGCAACATAGTGGACCTGTTTCAAAATAAAAAATAGGAGGAGATCCAAGATGGCGACGGAGTGAACCATCCTTTCACAAACGCCCTGATTTGGATCTAAATTTACCATAAAAAGATCTTTTCGCCGGGCGTGGTGGCGCACGCTTGTAATCCCAGCATTCGGGAGGCTGAGACCGGAGGATCCGGGTTCGCGGCCAGCCTCAGCTACCTAGTGAGGCACTCCTCAACTTAGTGAGACTCGGTTTCAAAATAAAGAATAAAAAATAGGGCTGGGGGTATAGCTCGGAGGTAGAATGCCCCTGAGTTCAACCCCCAGTACCGCAAAA
>PVLC010036742.1:0-15644 GCA_004027655.1 Graphiurus murinus | reverse complement strand
CTACTTGAAGAGGGCAGAGGACCAACACTGCAACACATAGGCACAGGTAAAAACTTTCTCAACAAGACCTCAAAAGCACAATCAACCCTCAGGAAGATCAATACATGGGATTGCATTAAACTGAAGAGCTTTTGTGCAGCAAAGGAAACTATCAAGAACCTAAAGAGAAAGCCTACAGAGTGGGAGAAGATTTTTGCCAGTTACTCTTTAGATAGAGGTCTAATATCTAGGATATACAAAGAACTCAAGAAACTCACAGCTAAGAAAGCAAATAACCCAATCAAAAAATGGGCAAAGGATCTAAACAGACACTTCACAAAAGAAGAAATACAAATGGCCAATAAATGTATGAGGAAATGTTTCACATCATTAGTAATCAGAGAGATGCAAATCAAAACTACCTTGAGATTTCACCTAACTCCAATCAGAATGGCAATCATAAAAAACACGAACAACAATAACTGCTGGCGAGGATGTGGAGAAGTGGGAATGTTAATTCACTGTTGGTGGGATTTTAAACTAGTGCAACCACTTTGGAAAACAGTATGGAGGATCCTCATATGTATGGGAATGAACCTACCATATGATCCAGCAATACCACTTCTGGGTATCTACCCAAAAGAATGGAAACCAAACTATCAGACTGAGGTATGTGTATCTATGTTTATAGCTGCACAATTCACACTAGCCAAACTATGGAAGCAGCCAAGATGTCCATCGACAGATGAATGGATTACAAAACTATGGAATATGTACACAATGGAATTTTACTCAGCTATAAAGAAGAACAAAATCATGTTATTTGCAGGGAAATGGATGCAACTGGGAAACATTATGTTAAGTGAGATTAGCCAGTCACAAAGAGTAAAGAAGCATTCTCCCTAATATGCGGATGCTAGGGAGATGATGGGGCATAAGAGGGTCTCCAGATGTAAAAGGAGAGACCCTCGAAAGCAAAAAAGTTGATTTAACCGAAGAGGTTGGACGGGGGGGGGGCACACTAATGTATATCAAGGTCACTCACTAAACTGAACTTGAGAGGGAGGGAGGGCGAGGGAGCAGGGTGGGAATTTGGGGAAGGGGTCAAATGAGAATTGTGAGCACATATATCGTTATCAATTTGTACCTAACAAAGATGTATGCTTACAATATATGAATAAAAATAAAAATTAAAGAAAAAAGAAATTAACATGGGATGAGATTAAAGAGAGCAACTTCTCAGAAGCCAGGTATCCAAATAATAATAATAACAATAATAATAATAATAATCGGCAAGAAAGTAGCCCTGCTAGGGAAAGCAGCAGTGGCGCAGTGCTAACTGAGGACACGTTTAAACAACCTGGGACCTGAACTAGTTACCTCCTCACTGCCACAAAAAAGGAACAATAACAATAAACACAAATGGCAGGGTCACCAGCTCAGATATGAAAATTGCCAATAAAAGCAATACATCAGACATATTAAAAAAGAAACTTTGCTTTGGGACTGAATCACATACCCTTGTGATCATTGAAGCCTGTAATATAGTTCTAGAATACTTCAGCTACCTATTATACCATCCTCTCAGATTTAGAAAAACCAAAGGCTGAATGTCAGCTCATCTAAACTATTTCAGGAATTAATTCCAAATACTAAACCAAAGAGAACTGCTGCCACATGTAAGGAAGCAGACCAGTGGTCTGAGCCAGAATGGTAATGATAAAATTTGCAATAATGCTGTCATGTTATAATCAATGCCTAATTGACTCATGTATTAAAGAAAACATTCTTGTCACATATTTATTTCTATAGATCAGGAACCTATTAAACATGTGAATATAGTTTTGGACTAGAGTTTATAGTCAGTTTAAGCATTTGTTATAAGATAAGGAATTCACAACTGCTTTATAAACATATTTCTATTTTAGATCATGTTCCTAATTTCTACAGATGTTCATTCTGATCACACTTCCTAATAAACTTCCTGTGCTCTAATATCTTTCTCAGAGTCCATGAAATCCAAACAGTAACACTCAGAAGAAAGATATTATCTAAAAAAAATGTATGTATACTGAAGTAAACAACAACCTAATACGTAATACGTAATATTACTTAAATAATAGCTTTTGCTCTCAAATGTGAACTGTGCAACATACTAAATATCTACCTTCCCATACTACATCATTTATATAATAATACAAAATGTTTTACTTGTATTATTCCTGAGCTCTTTCAAGTACATTAGATTACACATTTTACTTGTTTTTTACCTATTTTTCTTATAGTCCATAAAACAATGTTATGTGCTAGGGATTACTATTTGCCAATTTTACAGGTGGTGAAACTTATGCTTAGAAGATTTAAACAATTTGTCCAAGATCAAACAACAAGTAAATGGTAGAACAGAGTCAAAATCAAGTAAATCAAACTGTTTTCTTTTTGTTTTTATTTACCATTTTCATATACATGATGACTAATCTCAAATCAGAGGCTGGATTTCACATTTCAGAAATGAGACCACGATATACATATTTTAGTCTATCATTTATTTTTGTTTGGTAAAGGCAGTATTTTGCAGCACACTGTTCAATATTTTGAAATATCATGTGTGGTCATCCTTCATATAGTTAAAATTTTAGAAATAAAAATAACATCGACAGAAGGCAAATACACAATTGACTAATGATGGGAAGACAGATTAATTAAATCAATCACAGCATAGATAATTTGATGCTCACATTAAAATGAAAACAGACATAATTTTCTTCTTACCATCTTCAGATTTCATCCAAGCTAATTTGAAAAGGTTGTAAGACAAAATACAGAAGGGTTATAAGTCTGGGTAATTTAATCAAGATTTAAGCAATAAAAATAGGTTCGAACTTAGACCATTTTTCATGTTTCTTTGATATATCTTTTCCAATTAAAGGATAATTAACTCATAATGTGTATCAATAATACAAAATGCCAGAGCAAATAAGAGTTCCTTTCAATGGTTTTAGAGCTTTTGGTTTACTTGGAAAAAAATATGCAAACATTATGGGTTTTCAGTTAGTATGTAAATGTTTACTATTACTTAGAACAATTTTTTGAAGCAATGCAAAATTATTCTTACCATAAATTAGTTAACTAGCATTTGTTCTGTTAAATAGCCTTAGGTGTTATTTCTTAAATGTAGAGTTCATTTTAGTTGAACAAATGTTCATTCTCCATCTCAACAAAAATAATAAGTAAATCAGTATTTCAAGTTACAATTCTTTTAGCACTGCTCTAGTATAGTATTTCCTAAACAGCAAAATATTGGGGTTCAGAGGATTTATACCTTGATTCTTGCTTTTAAATCACCTGGATAATAGATTCCATGCCTTATTAAAGTACCTTAGCAATTAGAATGGAGGATATATTTAGTTCCTTTCATTTAAAAGGAAATGATATTTCATTTCAGGTTATCAGTGTAGAGAAACTGTATTTGCAGTATGATCAAATATATTATCTATCAAGCACAATCATCAAGCTATACAAGCCATGAAATTGGAGTAAATCTGTCTTCTGAAATAGAAAAAAAGAAATATAGAACTATTCGTATATATTACCTATTCATATTGGCACATGTGCAATGTGGAGAAGGTATTGCTGATTCTGGGGCTTTCTACATATTTCAATGCACTTTAATTTTGTTCACCTTACCAAAAGATATGAAGCCATAGTTACTGAATCTACAGAAATACACTATATTAATCATTTTAATCCAACTGAAAGAAATGCCCTGAAATTATGTAGCTTTAGACGCACGACCTAGGTTGCACATTGGAATAAGTTCTGTACTTGAAGTATATTAGCAACCTACAAATGAAAGTATTTCTCCATACACACAAATTATATATTCACTAGTCTTTATGGTAATGTAAGTGTTAAAAATATATAATCACTATGTTAACTATAAGAAGTTAAATAATTCTCCCATGATCAATGGCTAACCAATATTAAGAGGGGATTCAAAGATCATGCACCTGCCAAAGGGAACATTTGCATTTGAGGTTTTTACTTTGTGTAATTATTTTTCAATTGCAAAGAATCACAGAATTTATGAAGGAGGTGAACTTGTATCAAATTGCTCAAAAACTTGATGATTTCATTTGGGAAATTATGGTTGTCCATTTGGCTCAGAAACTCATTTGAGTTCCAATTCTATGTATCCTTAATCAACAAAAACAAGAGCCTAGATACATAGACATAGCGCTGGACAAAGGATGAAGATAACTTTCACAAAGTTAAAAGTATTTGCCATTGGGGTGATCTCAATATGCCAAGTAAAGACATGTTGTAATTCCTAATGAATGTCTACTAAATCCATGGAAATTATTGACCAAGATATTATAATGCTAACCTTTATTGATTCATTTTTATGTGACCATTCTAAAGTGCCTTATATGCATTATCACACTTAAAATCCTGAAAACATTCTTAGGAGTATATATGATTATTGTTATAGATGAAGTAGTAACACTGAGAGATTAAATGTAACAGGACAGAAAAAATATATGAACATTTATATTGCTCCTCTCTGCTTTCTAAAGAGGATGATTCCTTTGCTTTCTTTCTGTATCTTATATGTACTTCAACTCAGCTTTGTTTCATAGAGTTGAATAATGAAAGGTCAGAAGTATGAGGAAGAGAACTGGGCAAGTCAAGAGAAGGCTAAATTGTTTTACATGAGACCAGAGAAACACAGATGAGTGGACCAATAAGGAATTCAGAGGTTTTGGGAGAAGACAATTGAGGTCATTTGAGAAGGAGCTACATTGAGGGGAACAAGGGAGCTATGGGAGTTCCCATGTATGTGAAAGCAGCCATAAAAACTGGAAGTTTTGATGCAAGAACAGCCATATTCTAACAGTACATTTGGAAGCTTTGTCATGTACCATGCCTAGTGCTGTCTTCCCAATAGGAAAGTCCTATCGTTTTTGTTTGTTTATTTGTTTGTTTGTTTGTTTTCAATGCTTTGCAATAAGACAGGATCTTTGTTTTCATAGTAATTTGATGGCGTTTGTTTTAAGCAGAATCTAGTAATTCTCAGAAGGCTCACTCACTGATTTCATGAGGAAATCACTTTAAAATCATACAAGTAGGCAGAAGAGGTAGAAATTCATACCCTATCTAAATTCCAGACTCTACCATTAACAACCTCAGCATACTAGTTATATTTTCCAAAATTTTTTTTTCCTCTAAAAAAAAACACCTGCCTTAATCACAGAAAAATCTCTGTTCATGAAGCTAAGTAACTAAAGGCACACAGTCACTGGCATAGCCCAATTCCGTACTTTATTATAAAATAAATAAGATGCATTAAACTACTAAATTACATATTAAGTAAAACACCTCAAATATTTCCTGTAACATTGCAAATCCTTTACAATTTTACAATTTTGCAATATATACATACAGTGGAACTTTACTTAGCCATAAACAAGAACAAAATTATGTCATTTGCAGGAAAATGGATAGAACTAGAGAATATTATCCTAAGTGAAATCAAGCCAGTCTCAGAAAATCAAAGGTTGAGCCCGATGTGGTGGCACACACTTGTAATCTCAGTACTTGGGAGGCTGAGATGGGAGGATGCAGATTCAAGGTCAGCCTCAGCTATTTAGTGAGGACCTCTGCAACATACTGAGACCTTCTTTCAAAATAAAGAATTTTAAAAATAGGACTAGGGGTGTAGCTTGGAGGTAGAATGACCCTGGGTTCAATCCCCAGTACTGCAAAAAAAAAAAAAAAGAAAGAAAGAAAGAAAGAAAAGAAAAAAATCAAGGGTTATATTTATATGTTTTCTTTATGTGGAAGCTGGAAAGAAAATAGAAAATAAAAAAAAGACCTTCAGATATATGAGTAGAAAGACAAGTAGAAGGGAATTGGGGGAGAGAGGTGAAGAGGGAAATGGGGGAGAGAGGTGAAGAGGGAAAAAATGAAGATTAATGAAAACAGTAAAAGTAATACTATGTCATACATGAAGGTATCACTACCAAACTCACGAACATGTGTGGGAAGGCAAGGGTTAGTGGGGTGGGATCCAGACAGAATCACACCAAGTATAACACACCAATAAAAAATTCTTAAAAAATAAAATTTTTAAATTCAAACTTCATTTGAATGGGAGCAATGGGAGATGGGGATTCCTCCTCCATTGAAAAGGGAAAGAAATTCCAAGTCTGGGTAGACAAAGATTATAAGAGATAGCCATGCAATTTCAAAATGAAAATATAACGATGCCAGATGAGTAACTGTGGGAAACTTATACCAAGGAAGGCAAGGGGATTTTAGAAAACTATCAGAGAGCCAATAAAGATTAGAAGAGCCAGTTGTAGTACCACATACCTGTAATCCCCATGACTCAGTAGACTGAGGCAGGAGAATTCCAAGTTTGAGACCAGTCTCTGCAATTTAGTAAGACTTTTCTCAAAAGAAAAAAAAATGGGTAACTTTGAAGGATATCGAGATTTTGTGACTTGTACAATATTGCAGGGACAGACATTAATACATAACAAGAAAAGTAAAAATTGCAACATTTTAATGATGTGATAAATTCATTTTCTCTTTCTCTGCAGATAAATTTTGGGTTTGAAATCTCTGCTTTAGATGGATATTTTGTTTATCTACCTCACTTTCTTCTAACTGTTGCTGGTACTCCAAATAATTGTTACTACTTAACCAAAGAATGTGTGTTTGCCATAATGTATGGAGCTTCAGAGAAATCCCAAATGTTTACACATGTTTGTTTGCGTCACTTTTAATAAAATAAAACTACTAATGTATATATGTTGTTAGATAAGGATTACAATTAATTTAACAATTCCATGAGACTTCTTATGGATTTTTAAATTTTTCAAAATCTTGCTATTTTGCTTTCAACTTTATGCCGGAAACAGATCTTTGTTCCCTCAGAGATTTGTTTAATCCTTTTTACGTGAAACCTTTTTTCATTAATTATGGCTTGCAAATGAATAATTTTGAAATTGTATCCAAAATTTCAAACCATACTTTGTTTTGATTGTTCTGTTTTTTCTTGCTAGAGTGGTAAGTTTCACAAAATAAAAGAACTTGACAAGTTTCCTTCTAAAATCAATTTTCTTTAGTCTCTCTAAGTTCCTATTATTAAGAGTGATGTTTTCCATGCTTTTCTGTTTCATGGCTACTCTAACAGCTGAGGGATACAGGATGACTTCACATATCCTCTTGGCTTTGTTTAGTCTGGTAAAATAGAAGTTTACAATTATATACAGTATATTTATACTTAATCGATTCAGCTATTTTCACATACATTTCAAAAAGAATCCTGTTTTTTATAAAATGTTTTGAACCTTATTTTCTCAAAATATCTAGTGCAGTACTGAAAATGCATATAACTTCTCCCCAATATCAACTAGAATCTAGTAAATTGCCTTGAAAAAGCAGGTATTCAATAAATTCGTGTTGATTTATTGTTCTTCTCAGCTGCACAATGTTTGCCACAGTCATTCTCTACAATTCTTTGAAAGCAAAAAGGAAATTGTTCTACTAAAGTTTTCTTAGGAATAATGAGTCTCTACTCAGATTAGGATTTGTGTCTCAACCAACCAGAGAGTAAGTAACAAAAGGAAAGTTTTCTTATTTCCATGTCCAGGAAGATATAATCCTGTTACCTCCTGAAGTTAGAGGATGAAATCATAGTCAATACATCTTTTCAGAAGAACCATTAAGCACATTCTTCTTTGTCTACAGAAATCAATGGAACATGCAAAACTGTTGCTTATTCACCTCCCCCCCCCACACACACCCTTGGAAAAACATAGGCTAAAAGGTGTTTTCCTTTTATGTGCTTATTTCTTGCTTCCACCATCATAATAAGCAACATTTGTGTAAGCCAAAATTATATGAGGCTATGAAGTTAGCAGGGACGACAAGCTTTCAGTCTTTGGAAAATCTATTAAATTGTTCTCAGTGAAGAATCAAACTGCATAGCTAAGGGGCTTAGAAATACTGATCTAGCCCTCTTCAAGAGAAGGCAAGGCAACAAAATGCAATTTCCTAAAAAGAAGAATGGTTGTCTCTATCATGTGGTAGTCTTATATAAGCAAGATTTATCTCTTATCTCTCATTTACTTATTCAGTCATTTATTTATATCAGTGTGGGTTCATATATGCTTATATTTTGCTTGGGGTTTTAATCAATATTGTGTTACTTATTTATCACTTTTTCTGTCCTTAAATAGTTCTTTTTTTGTCCTTTGGGAGTGCTTTCAGGTTGACCCTCTAAGTCCCTTTTATATGTCCTTACTCTTGTTTTCTGAATACTTCTTTATTTTCTGGTACAAGATATTCCAGGCTCATTGTATATTTCCACTGCCACAGTCCTAGAACTTAATTAAAATTTTAATTATTTAAAATAATTTGGGAGACTTCTGTGCTCCATCCTTTAACAATCTGTGGTATCTTATTATCCTGAAATCACCTAGGGAAGTAAGGATTTTTGTCTAGTGGACTCTAAAGAGTAACACCATATTTGCACCAACCTAAGCCTGATTCAGAGTTCTTATAAACTCTAATATTATATGATAACCAATCTTTTTCCAGTTCAAGTATATTTTGTCTCATGTGAGTCCTTTTTATTAGTCAAGATCCCAGAATGAAGCCGGGTGTGGTGATGCACACTTGTAATCCCAGCATTTGGGAGGCTGAGATCAGAGGATCTGGGTTCGCGGCCAGCCTCAGCTACCTAGTGAGGCACTCCGCAACTTAGCGAGACCCTGTTTCAAAATAAAGAATAAAAAATAGGACTGTGGGTGTATCTCAGAGGTAGAATGCCCCTGAGTTCCATCTCCAGTGCCACAAAAAAAAAAAAAAAAATCCCAGAAGGAATCATACATTATCCTCAATCTGGTAATTTGAAGAGATATAAAACCATAGTTCACAAAGTAGGCAGAGTTCAATAACATATAATGCAGTATTCTAGGCCTTGTAGAAACAGGAATATGTCATTTTAAGCTTTTAACAGGCAAATGAAGAGAGTGGTTACCAAATCCTGGAAAAAATAGTTAAATGTAAAGGGCTCTGGAGAGGACAGATATGGAAAACAATGCACCCAACTCACTCCTCTGGCCTCTGTGTCTTTCCTCCTACAAACTCTCTGTTGGAATCTTCCCTGGGCTGAACAGTTGAGGAAGGCAGGTAAAGGGAGATTGTTGAAGCAGTAAGTTTACTAGGATCCTTGGCTGCAAAAGGGTGGACAGTGGGTAGCAGGTTCATATGGAAGATGTTCAGTATATGCTTATTCCAGTAACAGATAAATGACACTATCTCTCTGTCTTTATATTCCCTATCGTGGCATCCCTATATTCACATGTAAACATCACATTACTGAACAGTCTGTATCATCTACATTTTTAATGCAAATAGAAGAAAAAATATTGAGGACAAAATAGTGTAATGATAATGGCAAAATCAAGAAAAGGAAACATGATCTAAATCTCTGATAATTAATGATTATATCACTTTAAGGAAATAAAACTTATTGTCCTTTTGAACACAAGGGAAAAGCCAAACCTTTTTCATTCAAACAGCTAGTTTTTATTTCTAGCAGATCTCAATTGTAATCTAATAATATTCCTCGTATTATGCATGTAATGAGGGCTATCATTTTGGGGGGGATGTGCCTCCCATCACATCCTTTTCAAAAACTCCAGTTGAATTACAAGTTGAATATAAGTAAAATTTAATTGTTATGTTTCTTTGTATTAGGGGGAGGAGGAGGACTGCTGAGAAAAATTGCTTAATAACACACAGGCTCATACATATTGTCTTGAACATCTTTCCAAAGATATAGACAAGGGAGGAAATTCCATGTCACTTCTTCTGAAGTGTTGTCAACTTCAGATAAAGTGAAAATGCGTGATTTTTTCTAAGTCATTATTGCCAGTCACCATGCGTTGTGCCCCTAGAATCTTTGTTTTCCTGGTATGTTTTCTACCTTCTTGTTCTTAAATTTCTCAAAGTTTCATAAAACCTTCATTGTTTACTGATGGTCTAACTCCATGCTTCATTTAAAGACAAAGAGTGAGACAGGCTGAGATAGGAGGATCACTAGTTCAAGGCCAGACTGGGCAACTCAGTCAGACCCTTTCTCAAAATACAAACTAAAAAAGACTGAAAGTACAGCACAGTGGTAGAGTATCCCTGGCTTCCATCCCCAGTTGAAAGAAAGTAAGAGAAATAAAGACAGAAAAAATAAAATAAAGAAAAATAAAAAGAAAAAAAAGGAAAAGAAGAGAGCCGGGTGTGGTGGCTGGTGGCCCATGCTTTTAATCCCAGCATTTGGGAGGCTGAGACCAGAGGATCTGGGTTGGCGGCCAGCCGCAGCTACCTAGTGAGGCACTCCTCAACTTTGTGAGACCCTGTTTCAAAATAAAGAATTAAAAAAAAAAAAAAAATAGGGCCAGGGGTATAGCTCGGAGGTAGAATGCCCCTGAGTTCAATCCTCAGTACTGGAAAAATAAAAAATTAAAAAAAAAAAAAGAAAGAAGACAAGATAAAGCCTACTGGGCTTCTCAGGGAGAACACAAAATAAAAGTAATTATGTGCAACCTTCTTAAATTGGGATCATTGGTTTGTTCATTTGTCTACTTATGTGTGTGTTGGGGGTGGGGGAGGTACTGGACATTGAAACCAAGAGTATTCTACCTCTGAGCTACATCCCCAGTTCTATTTTATTTTTTATTTTGAAACAGGGTCTCACTAAGTTGCTGAGTCTGGCTGCAAACCTGAGATTTTTCCAAGTATTGGGATTACAGGCATGTGCTACCACACGCAGCTTCTTATCGATTTAATTTTAAGACAGAAGATAGTGGAGCACAATTGTTTGTGGAAGATAACAGTTAAGTAGATAAAGAGAGGATAAAAAAAGATATTTGACTTTAGTGACACTAGTCTTTGAAAGAATGAGAAACCTTCCATCCATTGCAAATAGTTGGTAAAATAAAATGTATAGCTATAGATCGAGGTATCTTTGTACACATAAGGTTGTGAGTCAGAAAAGCACCTTCTAGCCGGGCGTGGTGGCCCATGCTTGTAATCCCAGCATTCGGGAGGCTGAGACCAGAGGATCCGGGTTCGCAGCCAGCCTCAGCTACCTAGTGAGGCACTCCGCAACTTAGTGAGACCCTGTTTCAAAATAAAGAATAAAAAATAGGGCTGGGGGTATAGCTCGGAGATAGAGTGACCCTGAGTTCAATCCCCAGTACTGCAAAATAAATAAATAAATAAATAAATAAATAAATAAATAAATAAATAAATAAGAGATAAATCTTATTCTCTTTAGTCTTGGAATGTTGCATTTTTCTGAAAGAAAGCTCAGATCTATTCGTTCTTATATATCTACATTCTCTCGTTCTCTACCTAGTTGGCTTTATGTGATCCTATGGTTTTACATGATTTTCTTATCAGCTATTTATAAACTATTCCAAAATTTATTTCCCAGTCTGGACTTTTGACCCTATGTGGACAAGAAATTTAAAAGATGGAAGGGGAAAGAAAAAGAGAGATGGACAAATGTTTTTTGTTTTTTGTTTTTTTCTATTAAATCTAAATTATATATCCAAGCCCTGATCTACCTGTATTAGTTTCTCAGAGAGCACTTTATTTATATCATAGCTTATATCAAGTATGAATTCCTTTATTAGTTGTTGGTTTCTTCAACTAAACTTCATCAGTCAGCTTCATCAGATATATGCAAGTATACAATAGTGTGCAGACAATAGCAGATACTCAAACAACATTTCTAACATAAATTAATGAACATGGTATGGCAGGCAAGAGTGTAGGAGAATCCACAAAGCAAAATGGGCAGCGAGAAGAGCACATACCTTCATATACCTTGCTACTTTCCGTTGGACTCTTTCCCCAGGTTTTTCTAAGTCACATTCTTTTGAGGCTTAAAATTACTAACTCACAGGAATTCTTTCCCTTAAGTTATGTAGAAAATGTAGAAATCATGACCAGTTTTACAATTACACTTCCCTACCTCTGTTAGTTTATACTGATTCTGGCTCAGTTTCTTCTTGTTTCATTTTGCGTTTTCATGCTCCCTACCCTAGTGCTGTACTATATATTTCTAATCATTTGCATATGTAACTTGCAACTTTAACAAAACCTTCAGCAGTTAATCAAGATGCAATGAAAAAATGCATAAATACTGACACTTAAAACCCTTCATAATGTGCCTTGGCTCAGCTCCACTTTACCTCTCTTCCCACAAATACTTCACATGATCCATACCTAAATACTCGCTATTCCCTAGTGATGCCCTACAGTCTGCAGCATACATACCATAGTTCAAATTTTATTCTCAAAAAGAATTTGTTTATACCCAAATTCTTCTCAGTGTTCTTCCACTCTGTCAATTCCAATTTAAATGCCAAAGTTATAAATCTCTCTGATGGTATCATCTTCTTTATACCGTAAGGCTGGCCCCTGACTTACACAAGCCTCATTTTCTCTGAATGGGATTCAAGTGCCTGATCTTTTTGTATGAACTAAGTTTCTTGCTCCAAACTACTTCAATTTGTGCTTCAAAGCAGGCCCTAATTTCCATGGCTTCTGACTTTGCTTTCCACGTTATCCTCTGTGCCTGGTTCTTAGTACTGCTCCTCTGCATTTGACCATTTTCCTTCTGTCTTCAGTCATGTTTCAGAATCCTTTTCTAGTAATTGCTACGTGCTGATGCTACAGGTCAATATTCCAAGCAGCCTATGCAACTCTGTGGCTATTTATTGCAGGGTAAGCCTTTATACTTATAATCTTTGTCCATGGACATTCTCCGATTCTGAAATCTTAGTCATGTTTGAATTGCTAACACATGTCACAGAAACTGGCACAACAGATAGTTAATGAATGAATAGATACATGCATAAATGTCTCTCGGCTTATCTCAATCCTCTCCTTGTGTGCTTCCTTATTTTACTTCAATTTTCCAATCCTGATAATTCTAACCCCTGTCTGACTTTTTTTCTGTACAAATCTGTGCAGGAGCCCATCTTCCTTATTGGATCATGAGCCCCTGGACAGGGTACAAACAAGGAGAAAAGAATCCTGGGAACTGTTTTCTTCCTACCCTGCAGTGTGTTCTGCACATCAAAGGTGAAAAAATAAGTGGAAATATGAACAATATTATGCACATGAGAACAAAATTACATGATATGAGTAGGTTTTTTCCTGTTCATGGAATGGTTTATTCAATAATTGCTTTAATTAAAAGTAAAGCAGCCAGGGGTAGTGGCACATGCTTGTAATCCCAGTACTTGGGAGGCTGAGACAGGAGGATCCAGGTTTGCAGCCAGCCTCAGCTACTTAATGAGGCCCTTTGCAACTCAGTGAGTCCCTATTTCAAAATAAAGAATAAAAAATAGGACTGGGGGTGTAGCTCGGAGGTAGAATGCCCCTGAGTTCAATCCTCAGTATCATAAAAAATAAATAAATAAATAAATAAATAAATAAATAGATAGATAAAAGTAAAGCAAAGCCATCAGCTTTATGTATTTAGTAGCTGATTGTGATTTTCATCAAATGATTTACTACATTTACAACCCTGGGCCAAGACAACAGCATTAAGACAACAGCATTGCCTCTGGGTTGCCTCTGCTTCAGCTCTCTTTTTACCACTGTCAGCTCCTCAAAATTGTTCAGCCAGAGACGTACTTTCAATAACTAAAAGGCCTCACACCACTCCACTGTCACATCCCTCCTCTGGCTTCTTATCTAACATCATCTTCTAGGAAAGCCCACCTCGCTAGCTGTTTTCCAGTCACTCTGACTCCCTAAATATTCCTTGGATCTGCTAATCTTGAGTTGCCTTTTGACGATCTCTGAGTTTGACATTCTCTCTTTCTAAAATATTCTTTCCCAGAATCTCTTGGTTCCTATCTTCCCTTGATTCAGATTTCTGCTCTCATTTTAGTTCGCCACTGGGGCCACCTATCTATTTTCTGTCTTTAGATAGCATGAACTTCTGACCACCACGAATGAAGTAGCAACCAAGAATTCTACCACTTTACTGCTATTTGGTTATTATTTATTTATTTATATATGTAATTATTTATTTATTTATATATGTAATTATTTATTTATTTATATATGTAATTATTTACTTATTTCAGAGCAATTATAAGCCCCAGACTCTCAACACCAGCATAAAATCTTAAGTGTTATATTTTAAAATACTTCTGTGGTTACTTAATTTGTAAATAACTACTAGAGGTATTCTCATGTGTATACTGGAAGGAACCTCAGTACCAGAGATTTTTATTTTAGCAGAAGCAGTTTAATTCCTTATTTGCTGTGGGTATTTACCTCAATTACCTCCTACACATAAAGTCTGCAGAAGAATGCACAGAGTTCTTGTGGCATCTTGACTTCACCAGGCAAAGGCATATTTGAGGTCCCAAATGTTGGTATTCTATGGCATTTGCACAATCAAGATACACATCCAAGTTTCTTAAAGTCAACCAAGTCCTGATAAGAGTAGGTTTACCAGGCTGCCTTAGAGAATAGTGTTGGCATGTCAGATTAACTGAGCACCCCAAGGGAGATGAATAGTGTTTTGTATTTATATTATGTCTTTCAAACTGAAGGATATCCAGATGCCCTACTGGTTTTATCTACAGAGATCAGTCACCTACCATTGAAATGCAGGTACCTGTGGGGTCAAATACAACAGCTGCTCCCAGTTACAGCAGCATTTAGAGAGAAAAGTAGAGAAATAACTTCTCCAGTGAGAAAGGCAGGAACCATGTTATGCAGGCAGAATGTAATTACACCATTGGAATTCAGCCAAGGTATGTGTATTCATACTTCTCTTTTTGCTGATTCTTGGGTTTGGCTAGATTAGGTCAAAAACCTTTCATGCGGGGTGATGACTTCTTTTGAGCTCCATATGTAAGCTCTATTTGCTCAGCCAATGTAAATGTTAATAAAATAACATGCAAATAAAAGGCATGCTGATCTTGTCCTTATAATGATGGCCAAGGTCTGAGTTTTGCATTTATGAGTAAGTGGTATTCCTGTTCTTTGTTCCAGAATTGACCACTTGTTTGAAACCACCGCTTTGGTATTAATAAAGAGCTTGTCACAGCCACCTCAGGTTTCCTTAGCGGTCATCCAGAGTGGTCCATGCCAGGGTAATCTTGCTTTGTAAATAATTATCACCTTGTCCAAGGGGCACAGATGAAAGCCAGCTCTTAGTCGTTTTAAATAACCTGTTTGCACAGTTAACGTCCCTCCTACTGTGAAAAGGTTACAAATTTTCCACTGTAATTTTGGATTGCTTTTATTCCCTCACTTTCTTTGTCATGGAAAAAATAGTTTTTGAGATGAAGCCCAAAAGAAAATAGAGAAAGAAAAAAAGAAAGAAAGCTCAATTATCGATCAGCATTGCTGACTGTAGAATAGAGGAATATATTTCATATATTGCATTTGAGGTGTTTTTAATTGATTGATTCATTATTTTCTCAAGCACAAAGAAAAACTCTAGGAAAGCTCAGCTGTGTCTTTTAGAAGCTGGGGTTAAGTCGTGAGAAACCATGTTGAACTATTCTGTTGTAGAGTAGCTGAAAAGCACAGTAGAAATGTTTTCTTTCAAA
>PVLC010036741.1:0-15636 GCA_004027655.1 Graphiurus murinus | reverse complement strand
TTTTTTTGCAGTACTGGGGATTGAACTCAGGGGCGTTCTACCTCCGAGCTACACCTCCAGCCCTATTTTTTTTATTCTTTATTTTGAAACAGGGTCTCACTAAGTTGCAGAGGGCCTCACTAGGTAGCTGAGGTTGGCCTCGAACTTGGATCCTCCTGTCTCAGCCTCCCAAATGCTGGGATTACAAGCGTGTGCCACCACGCCCGGCTTTATTCTTTATTTTGAAACCGGGTCTCACTAAGTTGCGGAGAGCCTCACTAGGTAGCTGAGGCTGGCCGAGAACCCGGATCCTCCAGTCTCAGCCTCCCAAATGCTGGGATTACAAGCGTGCGCCACCACGCCCAGCTCTTTTCTTTTTCTTTAGAGTCTAGTAATGTTACTAGACTACTAGACTATGTCTTGGTATTGATCATTTGAATCAATATTTTTAGGTACATGATGTAATCGTGTGTGTGTGTGTGTTTCTGCTGGGGAATTCTACCTCTGAGCTACATTCCCAGCCCTTTTTAATTTTGAAACAGGGTCGGTCTCACTGAGTTGCTGAGGCTAGCCTTGAATTTGTGATCCTCCTGTCTCAACCTCCCAAGTACATGGATTATAGGTAGGTGCTACCATGTCCCTCTCTGTAATGTTTTCTCTCTCTCTCTCTCTCTTTTTTTGTGGTACTAGGTATTGGACCTGGGGCATTTTATTTCTGGGCTACACCCCAGCTGTATTTTATTTTGAAACAGGGTTTCACTAAGTTGCTGAGACTGGCTGTGAACCTGCGATCCTCCTGTCTCAGCCTCCCAAGTACTAGGATTAAAGGTGTGCACCACCAGGCCCAGTTTATGATATACTCTTTTAATATGCAGTTTCAACTTTTCTTTTACTTTCAAGAAAGTTTTCTTAAATTATAGTTTTAGAGTTGGATGTGGTGGCACATGCTTGTAATCCCAGTACTTGGGAGGCTGAGAAAGGAGGATGGCATGTTCAAAGTCAGACTCAGTAATTTAGTGAGGCTCTCAGCAACTTAGTGAGACCTTGTTTCAAAGTAAAAAAATAAAATAGGGCTGGGGATGTAGCTTAGAGGTTAATGCTCCTGGGTTCAACCTCCAGTACCACAAGAACAAAAATAAACAAAAGTATAGTTTTAGTATTTGTTCTGCTGATTTTTTTCTAGGAATTCCCGTTGTCTTCTTTGCCTATCTTTCTTGTGTTACTTTCTCTTGAATCCTTTTAAATCTTTTTATTTTTTTTTAGAAATTTCCTTTTTTCAGCCGGGCGTGGCGGCACATGCTTGTAATCCCAGCATTCGGGAGGCTGATACCAGAGGATCTGGGTTCTTGGCCAGCCTCAGCTACCTAGTGAAGCACTCCACAACTTAGTGAGACTCGGTTTCAAAATAAAGAATAAAAAAAATAGAAATTTCCTTTTTTCCCCTCTTACAGCAGCATTTGCTGCTTATATTTTAGGTTCCATTTCTGAAGTGATTTTTTTTTTCATTCGCTTTCATTTTCTTTAGGTTTTGTCACCTCACTCCTAAGTTTTCATAATTGTCAAATGTTCATTCATGTCACGTAATTTCTGCAGTACATTTTAGCACATTCTAAAATAGTAGGATAAAGTTTTGTTGTGGGATGTTTTTACTGCAAAGTAAAATTTAGGGGGTGCTAGGGACAAAACCTAGAGAGGTGCATGTGTTCAGCACTGACTTTACTACAGAGCTATATCACTAGCCCTTTAATGTCTGTAGTACAATTATTTTGTTTTCTTTCCCCCTATAATTAGCTTTGTATGCAATTGACCTTGGTACATTCTGTTGCTCATTTTTTATGGGAATTGATTTTCTTGAGCTTTTAGAATAAGTAGGGGTCCAGGAAAGCTTTAACCTCATAAAGCTCCCTCTTCTCTTTTTGGGTAGTGTTAAAATATCATGATTTATTTTTTAAGATTTAACTCTAATTCTCCCTAACTTTTATCTGGACCTCTCCCCCATCTCACCCCCAGCTTTTTTTCCTTACCTCTATTCCCCTTCTTGTGCTAAAATTTTATTTTGGGTCCCTGCAGTTTCTCCTTAGGGTGGGGGACTCTGCCCCAGAATAGTGCCTTGGTGAGTCAGTTTTGAGAGTTTATAGGAGGTATACTGCTCCTGCCCTTTGGTCTTCCTTATGGTAGAACCTTCACTCAGGAGCTTCTGCTGTCTAATTGGCTAGCACTGTCTTTGAGAGAATACCTGTTGGCTATTCAGAAGCTGTGTTCTCAGGTCCAGAAGATGTTTCCCCATTGCATTCTTCTTCCTCTGGCACAGATGCCAATACTGAGTCTAAAGAACATTGGCAGTTTGTCCTGTTTTAGTAGTATTTTGACCCCCAAATTATCATGGAAATACTATGTCACATGACTTATTATTTAAAATTTTGCTATCTAGTTTCTCTTTCTGTTTTCATGTGAGTTTCAGAGACTAAAAAACCCTGCTACAGTCTCCAGCGCCATTATTTTCCCAGAACCCACTCCTTTTTCCAATTTTTTTCCCCCCAGGACTAGCTTTGGAACCAGTGTTACTTAGGCACTGCCATATTTAAGAACTGTTTGAGAAATCAGCTGGCAGCCCTTCTGCCTCTTATAATAAAAAAAAAGTTTTGTTTTTTTTTTTGCAGTACTAGGGATTGAACCCAGGGGCATTCTACCTCCAAGCTACATCCCCAGTCCTATTTTTTATTCTTTATTTTGAAAGAGGGTCTCACTAAATTGCAGAGGGCCTCACTCAGTAGCTAAGGCTGGCCACAAATCCGGATTCTTCGGTCTCAGCCTCCCAAACCCATGCTTGTAATCCCAGTAATTACACTGGCTATAATCAAACATTTTGCAACAAGTTTTAAGGTTCAATTAAAATGGGATTTAAAATAATTCTATTCGCAGTTTCTACTTACAGTAAAGCTTTCACAAAACCTGTGCTTAGTGTCCATGTCATAAAATTGCCTTAAAATATTATTTTTGCTTTTCAATAACCAAATTTCTCAGGATAGAGAGAATCCAAGATGTTTTTACTAAACCAAGCTCTGTGCCAAAGAGTACAGGTAAAAATATTACTGAACACATTTTGTGTTTTCAAGTCATTCTAAATTGTAATAACATTATTTTTCACTTTGGATAAAAAGTGACTAATGTGTGGCAGGTACTCAAACATTTGTTGATTGAAGGATCCAAGAGAAATCAAAGTTAGTAGTCTTGATTGCTACAATGTACTGGTGTCATTTTTTTATCCTCCTCTCTGGGAATAAATGCCCCTCTAAATCCAACTCAGTGTATGCTTCAAATAAATGAAACACAAGCATTTTGGATTTTTTTTTTATAAGCTTTTTCTCAAACATCAAATTTGACTAGACCCCAACAACAAAAGAACTCTTTCCAGAGGTTTAACTTTATGCGTGTAAGTAGTTTAACAAAAGGATTAAACCAAGCCTGGCGTGGTGGCGCAGGCTTGTAATCCCAGCATTTGGGAGGCTGAGACCTGAGGATCTGGGTTCGCGGCCAGCCTCAGCTACCTAGTGAGGCACTCCGCAACTTAGTGAGACCCTGTTTCAAAATAAAGAATAAAAAATAGGGCTGGGGGTGTAGCTCAGAGGTAGAACACCCCTGAGTTCAATCCCCAGTACCGAGAAAAAAGAAGAAAAAAACATTAAACCATAATGTAACAGTTCCCACTACTCATCACATCTAATCCAATCAGCAAGATAAACTGAAAGTGATTTTTCTGTAAAACATAAAATGGACAAAAGATCTATCCAATTCATTAAATGTGACAAACGCTACAGTATCACCCACTGTACACTTTATCCAATAGACGTTCTTTCCGCAGTTCCAATACATAAACATAGATTTTTGGACACATAACACATACACATTCTGGGGCCATTATATATCAAATGTTATTAGTAGCATTAATGTTCTCGCACGCTCTCTCCCCCTGACACACTGAAGCCTTTACGCAACGCCCCCCACCCCAGTGTTTTTTGTTTTGGCAAAAGAAGATTTTTCGGGGGGGGGGAGGAGTATTACCAGGGGTGCTCTGCCATTGAGCTGCACTCCCAGCGCTCTACCACTGAGCTACACTTCCAGTCCTCTTCATTTTTGAGACAGAGCCTAGCGAAGTTGCCCCGGCTGGCCTTCAACTTGCGATCCTCTCCCGCCCCAGCCTCCCGAGTCGCTGGGGAGGCAGTTGATACTGTCTTTGGGATAACAGAAAAAGAGCATCAAAAAGCATCATGCATAGGAACCCCGAGCCACGTCAGTTAGCGCAGGCGTCGGGAGAGGCACGGAGGCAGGCAGAAGGGGAAGTAAACAAGGCGATCCAGCCGCGGAGGCGGAGGTTCGGGTGCGACGTGGGTGCGTCGCTTGGGTGGGCTGGGGGACCTACGAGGGCACCAGGCCCACAACCTCTACGAAGGGCAAGGCCGCCTGCAGCTCACCGGGCGGGGGGGGGGGGAGAAAGCGGTCCCCGCGACTACTTTCCGGGCGCGGAAGGCCGGCCGGCGGAGCAGCAGAGCTGTCAGAGCCGCCCGAGCCCGCTCGGCCCGCATCCGCCCCACCGGCGTCCGCACGCCTCCCGAGCCCTCCGCAGGCCGGCGACCCGCCCAGGGAGGCCGAGAGCCGGGTGCCAGGGCGGCGCGGGCCCCGCAGCCCGGCCTCGGCCCGCGCACGCCCACCTGATGCTCCTTCACTACTTCGCTGAGGCAGGGATACCGCTCCGAGATCCATCGGTAAAACTTGGGGACTCCCATTTCGACAGTCGACACTAAGTCCAGACAGGGCCAAACCGAAACCAAACGCCCCGCCGGGGCCTACGCCGCCGCCTCCGGCCGTCGCTCCGCCGATGACAACACGCCGCCCGCCCGACCATAGAGAGCGCCCGGAGCGCCTAGAGCGGCGGAGCGGGGGCGGGGCCTCGCCGAGGGGGCGGGGCCTCGCCGAGGGGCGGGGCTTATCCCGTCTAGCTCCCAGCCGCCTGGCTGCAGCCGGCTCGCTGGTGAGTGCCTGCGACAGCTGAGAGCCGCTTAGGAGGTGTGCGCTGAACTAGATTCTGAAGGTGCCAGTTTATACAGCTGTGCTTTGTAGGTAGATTTGAAAGTGGTACGAAAACTGCACAGGACTGAACACTGATTTTTGTTTTGGCTGGTTTTGCCTCCCAAGATTGCTAATCTCAGTATTTTCAAACACTGACTTGGAAAGGCCTGGTGATTTATATTGCAAGTGTGTGTGTTGGGGGCGGGGGGGACAGTATTTTCTGAGGAATAGAAACCTACCACAGAATTTCTTTTAAATACTTTTCGGGCCTACGCCTGTAATCCCAGTGAGTGGGGAGGCTGAGGCAAGATGATCACAAGTCTGAGGCCAATTTGGGCAATAAATTGCCAGATCCTGTCTCAGAATAAAAAAAGGGCTGAGCATATAGTTTAGTGTTAGAGCAACCTTGGATTCAATCCCCAGTACCACCATCACACACACACACCTCCCAAACCAACACCAAACCAAAAATCATTTTCTAAATTGTTGGAAAAAATTTCCTGACTACCTGCCCTTAACTGTTAACATAAGGCCTTTGACAGGAAATTTTATAGTGTTTAGTTTTCAGATTTATGCTTCTTGATTTATCATGTTTCTCCCCATCACACTTTCGACCCTACAAAAAAGCAGACTTTTTTTGTGTGTGTGGTACTCGAGATTGAACTCAGGGGCATTCTACCTCCAAGCTATACCTCCAGCCTTATTTTTTATTCTTTATTTTGCAACAGTGTCTTACTAAGTTGCAGAGTGCCTCACTAGGTAGCCAAGGCTGGCCTCGAATCCGGATCCTCTGGTCTCAGCCTCCCAAATGCTGGGACCACAAGCGTGTGCCACCACGCCCAGCTAGCTGACTTCTAGTAAGTGAAATTACTTTGGTTTTAAATTTAAGAGTTTCCCACTTATTTGAACACAATAATGGCATGACTTTCTAATTATTTTCATTTACTTTAAATCGTTTGCAAGAAAACTTAAAGAACATATTTAAATACTTTTACAATTTAAACTGGGTACAAAGGCGAGCCAATAATCCCAAGGAAAGTTGGTTTGAGGCCAACGCATGGTAACTGAGATCTACTCACTTTTCCTCCTCTTCTCTCCTCTCTTCTACTCTCCTTTCCTTCCCCTCTCTCGCTCTTTTGTGGTACTGGGGATGGAACCAGGAGCATTCTAACTCTGAGCTATACCACCAGCCCTATTTTACTCTTATTTTGAAACAGGGTCTCGCTAAATTGCAGACAGCCTTATTAAGTTGCTGAGACTGGCTGTGAACCAGCAATCCTCCTATCTCAGACTCCCAGGTACTGGGATTACAAGCATGCTCAGCTTTAGACCCTGTTTCAAAATAAAAGGAATAAAATGGGGCTGGGGGCTGAGCTACACCTCCAGCCCTATTTTACTCTTTTATTTTGAAACAGGGTCTCACTAAATTACAGACAGCCTTATTAAGTTGATGAGACTGGCTGTGAACCAGCAATCCTCCTATCTCAGCCTCCCAGGTACGGGGATTACAAGCATACTCAGCTTTAGACCCTGTTTCAAAATAAAAGGAATAAAACAGGGCTGGGGGTGTATCTTAGAGGTAAAATGCCTCTGGGTTCCATCCTCAGTATACACACATATACCTCTCTATAATCCTAGTACTTGGGAGGCTGAGACAAGAGGATTGCAGGTTTAAGGACAGCCTGAGCAATAAAACGAGTCTCTGAGAAACCTAGCAAGACTCTGTTTCAAACAACAAAAAATAAAAAGGTGTAGCCCAGAGGTAGAATGCCCCTGGATTCAATCCCCAGTACCAAAACAAACAAAACAAAAAGTAAAAAGGGATGGAGGTATAGCTCACATATAGAAGCCTTCTAGGTTCAATTCCCAGCACACCCCCACATCAAATAAATTTAAATAGTTACAATTTTCACAACTCATGGGATTTTAAGTATTGTTGTCTTCTATTAACAGTAGACTGTGCATTTAGGTACACTACAGAACAGCAACATCTTCACAGTGTTGGGGCTGGAGGTACAGCGTAGTGGTAAGAGTGCATGCCTAGCATGTGTGAGGCTCTGTGGTACATGGCCAGCACAATAAAAATAAATAATACATTACAGAATGTTTTAGTTCTCATAGTTATGTTTCTTCGCTTTTTCTCCCATCACACTTGCAAATATACCAAAAAGAATTTTTATTAAGTTAACTTAATAACATAGCTATTACATTGGTTTCTCTCTTTTAACTAGATTGTCGATTCCAGAAGGGCAGAAGAGGTAGCATTTTGCTGTTGTTCCAATGGATCCTTATGCTCATACTTTAAAAAGGAAATCAATAAAAACTGTAAAATGAAGTTAGCCTGGCTCATTCTTGCAGATACAATTTTTTTTTTTCTTGGTACTGGGGATTGAACTTGGGGGCATTCTACCTCCCAGCTATACCCCCAGCCCTATTTTTTATTCTTTATTTTGAAACAGGGTCTCACTAAGTTGCGGAATGCCTCACTAGGTAGCTGAGGCTGGCCGCGAACCTGATCCTCCGGTCTCAGCCTCCCAAATGTTGGGATTACAAGCGTGCGCCACCATGCCCGGCTCAGATACAATTTTTTGATGATAAGAACACATCATATTTCTTCACTTAAAATACCAGTGGACATTAAGAAAGCAGTTTGTTTTACTAACTGAACATATATTATTTTAAATATTGTTAACAATCAGAGACATATAACACAAATTGCTCTGAGAACATAAACTTGTGTTGAACTTTAAAACTGAATAGATACTACCCAGACTAATGACGAATGCATTACTTCTAGATTGTTAGCATATTCTTTGAAAAAAAATGCACTTTACATATATGGGGTCCAACCAAGATACATTTGGCATAGTAAGTTTTCATCGGTAGCTTCTTGTATAAGGTAATGCACGTGTCCTTCAATAGATAAGGGCAGCCCTGTCACTCTATTTCGGGTCTTGATTACACCTTGTAGTCGTTGCTCTATGTCAAGGACATGGGTCTTGGCCTAAAAAGAAACAGAAATTCATTAGGGCTAAGGACCCAATAACATGTGGTATTGATAATTTGGAATTTATACCTTCCTTGATATTTAATAAATGTTAACACTATATTACTGTTCAATGCTCATTTGTAGTAGCAAATACAGAAAAGGGGAGAAAATGAACTTGGGATGCCGAGACAGGAGGATCAGAGGTTAGAGATCAGCCTCAGCAACTTAGCAAGACCTTGTTTCAAATAAAAAATAAAAGGGAGGGCTGGGGATATATATAAAAAAAAAAAAGAGAGAGAGAGAAAGAGAATGAAACAAATTCAGTAACTTGAAGTATGAACTTGGAGGTTTGTAATATTAACTCACTATCAACTGACTGGACATATTGTAGTCTGCAGGAAATTCTTCCCACATTCCAATTTTAGTTAAGTAATAATTTTAAAAATCTGTTTGAGAGCCGGGCGTGGTGGCGCACGCTTGTAATCCCAGCATTCGGGAGGCTGAGACCGGAGGATCCGGGTTCGCGGTCAGCCTCAGCTACCTAGTGAGACACTCCGCAACTTAGTGAGACTCGGTTTCAAAATAAAGAATAAAAAATAGGGCTGGGGGTGTAGCTCGGAGGTAGAATGCCCCTGAGTTCAATCCCCAGAACCGCAAAAAAAAAAAAAAAAAATCTGTTTGAGCCGGGTGTGGTGGCGCACACTTGTAATCCCAGTACTCCGGAGGCTGAGACCAGAAAAGACCCTCCGCAACTTAGTGAGACCCTGCTTCAAAATAAAGAATAAAAAATAGGACTGGGGGTGTAGCTTGGAGGTAGAATGCCCCTGAGTTGAATCCCCAGTACTGCAAAAACAATACAAAACAACAACAAAAAAGTCTGGAGGCGGGCATGGTGGGGAATATCTGTCATCCCAGTACATGGGAAGCTGAGAAAAAAGGATCACAGGTTCAAGGACAGACTCAGCAAGTAGTGAGACTCTTGTCAATCTAGCGAGACCATGTTTCCAAAGAAAAATAAAATAGGGCTGTGGGTGGTGTAGCACAGAGGTAAAATGCCCCTCTGTTCAATCCCTAGCACCCCCTCCACACACACACACCTAGAAAATCTGTATTGAGGGCTAGTGGTGTAGCTCAGTAGTAGACCATTTGCCTAGGATGTGCGAGACCCTAGGTCGGATCTGTAGCAGCACCATAAAAACAAAAATGGAACAAAAAGCCAAACAACAACTATTTTGAAAGGATTTAGATTATAATACTGACAATGCATGCTTTTATGCCTAATATTTGTATTATATTACATTAGTGCATGCAAATGGGAGTTATAAGTGAGCTACTTGGAATTCTACACATTTTTCTCTTAAGAAAAAGCTTATGAGAGCCAGGCGTGGTGGCACACGCTTATAATCCTAGCATTTGGGAGGCTGAGACTGGAGAATCTAGGTTCGCAGCCAGCTTCAGCTGCTTAGTAAGGCCCTCTGCAACTTAGTGAGACCTTGTTTCAAAATAAAGAATAAAAAAATAGGGCTGGGGCTGCAGCTTGGAGGTAAAATGCTCCCAGGTTCCATCCCCAGTACGGCAATAAAGAAAAAAAAAAAAAAAAAAAGAAAAAAGCTTATGAGGCCAGGCGTGGTGGCACACGCTTGTAATCCCAGTACTTGGGAAGCTGAAACCAGAGGATCCGGGTTCACGGCCAGTTTCAGCTACTTAGTGAGGCCCTCTGAAACTTAGTGAGACTCTGTTTCAAAATAAAGAATAAAAAATAGGTCTGGGGGTGTAGCTCGGAGGTAGAATGCCCCTGGGTTTAATCCCCGGTACTGCAAAAAAAAATAAAAGGAAAAAGAAAAAGAAAAAGCTGGGAGCAGTGGCGCATATCTATAATCCTAGTACCTGGGAGGCTGAGACAGAATTGCAGGTTCAAGGCCAACTTCAGCAACTTAAAGAGATCCCTCAGCAAATTAGCAAGACCCTGTTTCATAATAAAAAAATAAAAGGGCTAGGGGGTGTAGTTCAGAGTTAGAATGCCCCTGCTGGGTTCAACCTCCAATACCTCTCCTCCACCAAAAAACAACAAAAAAAATAAGAGTAAGTGTATCAGAATGCAAAAATAAGAATGATGATTAGAAAAATAATCTTCACTGGTGGTAGTGTAGCTCAGTGGTATAGCATGTGCTTAACATGAACAAGGTCTTGGGTTCAATCCTCAACACACACACACGGAAAAGAAAAAGAAAAATATTCCATCTATTCTAACATTAAAAATAACTACCTATAAACTGAGGCTTCAACTACTTTTAGAAGGGAGTGAATTGTGACATTTGTCACAATGGATTTGTCACACTGGCATCACCATATTAAGGCTTGGACATGCTGCTATGTAAGTTGGGCAATCTGTGCTCAAATTTTTCCTCACTATTATCTCATAATTATAAACTATTCTAAGGTTAAGCAACTGTGTCTTACTCTTTTATTACACAAATGCTAATAATGTTACTGTTAGTAATGACAATAAAGAAAATTCAGATTTTAGAGTAATCAATATTCAGCCACAGACAACATTTAAAATCAATTTTCATTTACAAAAATATAAAGGATCAGCTCATAGGAAGCTACACGTTCTACTGACCTTTTCATTAACAACTTCCCCAGTTTCATTCAGTGCTGCTTTGGAATGTCCTTTCACTGGTTTACTCCACTCAACAAGCGGGTCATGTAGAAAAGTCTTTAAGACACTAAAATTGAAGCAAGTATTATGGTAATAGTACAATATCATCTTTGCAAAAAGAAATCTTGCTAAAATCAATACTTAGGAATAAGTGAGGGCGTGGTGGCGCACGCTTGTAATCCCAGCATTCGGGAGGCTGAGACAGGAGGATCCGAGTTCGCAGCCAGCCTCAGCTACCTAGTGAGGCACTCTGCAACTTAGTGAGACCTGTTTCAAAATAAAGAATAAAAAATAGGGCTGGGGGTATAGCACGGAGGTAGAATGCCCTGAGTTCAATCCCCAGTACTGAAAAAAAAAAAAAAAAAAGAATAAGTGAAGCCAGGTGTGGTGGCGCATACTTGTAATCCCAGTACTTGGGAGACTGAGACAGGAGGATCTGGGTTTGCAGCCAGCCTCAGCTACTTCCTGAGCCCTCCGAAACTTAGTGAGACCCTGTTTCAAAATAAAGAATAAAAAAATAGGACTGGGGGTGTAGCTCAGAAGTAGAGTGCCCCGGGTTCAATCCCCAGTACTGCAAAAAAAAAAAGAATAAGTGAAAATCTGGGCATGCTAGTGCATGCCTGTAATCCCAATACTTTGGAGGCTGAGACAGGAGGATCATAGATTCAAGAAGACTCGGCAACATAGTGAGGCCTTGTTTTAAAATAAACAATAAAATAGGGCGAGGGGTGTAACTCAGAGGTAGAATGTCCCTGGGTTCAATCCCTAGTACTAAAACAACAACAACAAAACCCAAAACCAAACAAGCCAAAACCATGTTCAAGCCAGGCGTGGTGGCACACGCTTGTAATCCCAGCATTTGGGAGGCTGAGACCGGAGGATCCGGGATCGTGGCCAGCCTCAGCTATCTAATGAGGCACTCTGCAACTTAGTCAGACTCAAAGAATAAAAAACAGGGCTGGGGGTATAGCTTGGAGGTAGAACGCCCCTGAGTTCAATCCCCAGTACCGCAAAAAAAAAACAAACAAACAAACAAAAAAACAAAACCATGTTCAACATCCCTGGTCATTAGGGAAATGCAAATTAAAACCATAATGAGGTATCAATGAGATGCCTCCCACTTAACAATTAATATTAAGTGTTGGTTAGGATGTGGAGAAATTAGAATACATTATAAAGCATTACAACTGCTTTAAAAAATAATTGATAAGTTCCTCAAAATGTTAAAGCTTAGAGCCAGGCGTGGTGGTACACACTTGCAATCCCAGTACTCGGGAGGCTAAGACTGGAAGATCGTGGGTTCATTTCAAGATAAAGAATAAAAAATAGGGCTGGGGGTGTAGCTCGGAGGTAGAATGCCCCTAGGTTCAATCCCTAGTACCGTTAAAAGAAAAAGACAGTGTTAACATATGACTCAGTATTTCTACTCCTAGCATTACATAAGAGAACTGAAAACACATCCACATAAAGCTTATGCATGATGTTCATAGCCATGCTACTCAAAATAGCCCAAAGATGGAAACAATGCAAATGTCTTTGATGAATGAATAAAGAAAATGTGGTATAGCCATACAATAGAATATTATTTGGCAATAAAAAATGAAGCACTTATACACGATGAAACTTGAAAGCTTTATGCTAAGTGATAGGAGTCAGACACAAAAGGTCACATATTATATGATTCCACTTATATGAAATGTCCAGAATAGGCAAATCCATAGAGAGAGAATACAGATTAGTAGTTCCAAAGAGATGGCAGGGGACAGACAGGGAGGAGGAATGTGGGAGGAAACTGCAAATGAATGCTAATGCCTATGGTTTTAGTGGTATCGAAAATGTCTTAAAATTGTATAGTGGCAATGGTTGCATTCGCGTGAACATACTAAAAACCATTGAAATACATATTTTTAAGGGGGTGAATATTATGGTATGTGAATGATATCTTAGGCTATTGTTTTTATCATTCTTTCTGTTTTTTTGTTTTGGTACAAGGGATTGAACCCAGGGGCTTTCCACCTCTGAGCTACACCCCAATCCTATTTTATTTTTATGTTGAAACAGGGTGTAGTAGTTAGGTTGCTGAGAGTCTCATTACTTGCTGAGGCTGTCCTTGAACCTGTGATCCTCCTATCCCAGCCTTCCAAGTACTGGGATTACAAGGGTGCACCACCATGCCTGGCTATTGTTTTTAAAAATGTACTTCAGCCAATGCAAAGTAGTTTTTATATAAAGGAAACATACTCCGGGACCAGTGTTCACATTGGAGGTCACTGCTAAATCATTTACAAGGTACAGATGGTTACCTCATTAAAGGCTCTCTCTGATCTCGCATCAGCCTCAGTGTGACTTCACATGCTCTTCGAAAGAGACCCTCTGTTCCCATAGGACCCATTCCATTAACCATGTTATGAGTCAGGCGAAATGGTACAATTTCTGGAACTTCAAAGGTTTCTCCCTTAAGAAACAAATTTTATTATAAAGTAACAATGTTAGAATGTTAAGATATTTATTCAAAGAGTTTGGAACTTCATGTCTAAATTTCTTTAACAAAGAACAAAAAAATCTTCAAAAAATATCTGTAACTATATTAGAGGATTATGTGAAAGAGCCATGTGATTCTTCTTTTGTTTTGGGGAAACTGAAACCAGCACTTGACATGGATAAGATTTAGACCATGAATGGATTTATCTCTCACTAGTTGGGTACAGTGAATACTATTATAGAGAATTGTTTATGAATTCAATATTTACTCTCATTAACTTCTTTAATGTCTTTCTTGAATTAAAAAATTCAAACATTCTATTTTTCTTTTCTTTAAGACTTTCACTTTAAAAGAGGAGAGATGAGTCTAATTGTTTTAATTTCTTCCCAAGGCTCTACTCTGACCCCATAAAACCTGAATCTCCTAGGCTATTTCCTAGATATCTGTTTTTTTTTTTTTTTTTGGCAGTGCTGGGAATTAAATTCAGGACGTTGATCATTGTGCTGGGCAAGTGCTCTACCACTGAGCTACATCCCCAACCTGAAGTCATTATATTAAATTGTTCCATCTCTCTAAAACTAACCCTCAGTAAAATGACTGATTGGCCCCATGTTCACATAACCAGGACCCAGCTAAGCCAGAACTTGAATCTTTGCTTTTGGAATTCAAGTTCGGTACTAGCTTTATTATACTACTCTTCTAAGTTCTCTCCATTCTAACTTGCTTGACTATGGGATCCAATGATGAAAACCAAGTGAAGAAACTCTCAAGGTGACTCAGCTGTGAGTAACTGTGCCCAACTGGAATGTCCAGGAAGAACAGTGGTTGAGGAAAGGAAGCTGGGAGAAAATATACAGTTAAATAGAGTAAGTCACACCACCTACCTTATTAAAAAGACAGTTGAAATCTACATGTACGCATTCGCCAGTCAAAGAATCGAAAAGAATGTTTTCACCATGCCGGTCTCCAAGCCCCAGGATATAGCCAACCATTGACATTACTGCAGTCGAACGGCAGTATGCTGATCTGCTACTGTACCTAAAGGAGATATGGTGCTTATCAAGTATCCTCATGCCACTTGAAGCAGCAAAACCCCAAAAGACTACAAATAACATCCATCCAGAACAATGTATTATATTCTTGGTAATTTACCATGATGTAGGATCAGGGAATGTTCTCAGAAACCACTCGTGAAACACAGGCGGATGCCTGGGCAGGAGAAATTCCTGGAACACTTTGAGTTTTTCAGACAAAGCTGCTGACTTTGGTAGCATACACTGGCGAAGTTCCTTTCCTGTCATATATACTCCTGCAAGACAGAGCAATTTCTACCAATCACACAGCCAAGTGAGAAAGGGCAAAAATGGTTTTGTTACAATAGAACAGGAAATGTGTACTTGTACTCAAATTGTTATTCAAAAACAAGAATAAATGAAAAACTTTCAATTATGCATACAAACTACCTGATACTATAATGAAATAATA
Organism: Graphiurus murinus; assembly: GCA_004027655.1. Lineage (NCBI taxonomy): Eukaryota > Metazoa > Chordata > Mammalia > Rodentia > Gliridae > Graphiurus > Graphiurus murinus. The sequence goes on along the minus strand of PVLC010036741.1, from coordinate 972 downwards.
AATCACATATAGATTCCTTAATACTTACCAAAAGTGCAACCTCTGATTGATGAAAATTAATGTCCACAGAAACCAATGTTGTACAATCAAATAACTCTAGGATGTAAGACTCGGAAAAATTCCATTTTTCACAGTGCCTTTAAAATCATGAAAATGTTACAGGCACCTATGAAATTTACAGTGATCTCTCTGTTAATCAGGATGTAGTATAGGTCCAAACTGAATCAATACTAAGAAACCCACATTGGTGCTCTGAAATTACTTTATGTGAAGGCTACCCTATAAAATTCATAGTGTAACTTATGCTTAGAATCGAAATCACCTGGGATGCACAAATTTTATGGAAAAGCCTATGTTTTCAAGATTTTAGCCTCTAATGTTTAGTTCAACCATGTTCATGATAAGACAGAAATATTTTTTTAAAAAATCCAGTAGTAATAACTAAACCTTATACATTATTTCATCCTCAAAAATGAAATGTTAGCCAGGGGTGGTGGTGCATGCCTGTAATCCCAGTACTTGGGAGGCTGAGACAGGAGGACTCCAGGTTCAAGGACAGCCTTAGCAACTTAGAGAGACCCTGAGCAACTTAGTGAGACTCCTGTTTCAAAATAAAAATAAAATAGGACACGGGGTGTAGCTCAGAGGTAGAATGCATCTGGGTTCAATCCCCAGTGCCACAAAATAAATAAATAAATAAATAAATAAATAAATATAAGCCGGGCATGGTGGCCCACGCTTGTAATCCCAGCATTTGGGAGGCTGAGACAGGAGGATCTGGGTTCGCGGCCAGCCTCAGCTACCTAGTGAGGCACTCCGCAACTTAGTGAGACCCTGTTTCAAAATAAAGAATAAACAGCATTCAGGAGGCTGAGACCGGAGGATCCGGGTTCGCAGCCAGCCTCAGCTACCTAGTGAGGCACTCTGCAACTTAGTGAGACTCGGTTTCAAAATAAAGAATAAAAAAAAAAT
>PVLC010036740.1:0-15630 GCA_004027655.1 Graphiurus murinus | reverse complement strand
AAAAAAAAAAAAAAAAAAAAAAAAAAAAAAAAAAAACATAAGTCAGGCATGGTGGCGTATGCTTGTAATACCAGTACTTGGGAGGCTGAGACAAAAGGATTGCAGGTTCAAAGCCAGCCTCAGCTGCTTTGTGAGGACCTCCACAACTTAGTGAGACCCTGTTTTGAAATAAAGAATAAAAAATAGGGCTGGAGGTGTATCTCAGAGGTAGAATGCCCCTGGATTCAATCCTCAATACCGCAAACAAAACAAACAAAAAAACATAAAATGGTCTGAGGGTGTAGATCAGAGGTAGAATGCCCCGAGTTCAATCCCCAGTACCAGAAGAAAGAGAGAGAGAGAGAGAGAGAGAGAGAGAGAGAGAGAGAGAGAGAGAGAAAAGACATGTCTCTGGCCCTTGACTCCAGGGTCAAGAGCCCCATCTTCTGGCCTATTGTGCAAATTACAAAAGGAAGTAGGCCACAGAAGCAGCCTCTGAGGCTGCTGCTATCTGGGGCACTGCAGCAGACCGGCCTTCCTTTCCAATTTGATTTCTCCTTCCCAAAGGAGACTGGCTCACTTAGCTCCAGAGACCACCAGGCTCCCAACCTCTACCACTCCCTAGCTGGAAAGTGCAAATATGTGGCTCTCAATCTGGGCAGCAAATGGGCCCTGCAGAACCTGGAAAGAAAATATTCATCCAAGGACATCACCTCACACTGATTATTTTCCTAAAGAAGGCATATAAATAGTGTGTGTGTGTGTGTGTGTGTGTGTGTGTGTGTAGCACTGGAGATTGAACCCACAGGCATTCTACCTCCAAGCTACAGCCTCAGCCTGATTTTATTCCTTATTTGAAAATAGTCTCCCTAGGTTGCTGCGAGCCTCACTAAGTTGCCAAGGCTGACTTTGAACCTGTGATCCTCCTGTCTCAGCCTCCCAAGTACTGGGATTACAAGTATGCGCCACCACACCTAGCTCAGTAAATGGAGTTTTATTCATCCATAAAGAAGAACAAAATTATGTCATTTGCAGGAAAATGGATGGAACTTGAGAGTATTATGTTAAGCAAAATAAATTGACTCAGAAAATTAAGGGCCATATGTTTTATTTCATATGTGGAAGCTAGAGAGAAAAAAGGGAAAAGGGAGGGGAGAGCTCATGAAAATAGAAGGGAGAATAGAGGAAGGGGATGAGGGGGAGAAGGAGGGGAGAGGAAGGGGTTGTACTAGGGAATGTACTGTTTTATGCACGTATTAATATGTAACAAAACCCCAATAATAACACCGATAAAATTAAAACAGGAGACAGAAGAAAAACAAAAAAACACAGCTACTAAGCCAGGCGTGGTGGCGCACGCTTGTAATCCCAGCATTCGGGAGGCTGAGACTGGAGGATCTGGGTTCGCGGCCAGCCTCAGCTATCTAGTGAGGCACTCCGCAACTTAGTGAGACCCGGTTTCAAAATAAAGAATAAAAAACAGGGCTGGGGGTATAGCTCGGAGGTAGAATGCCCCTGAGTTCAATCCCTAGTACCGCAAAAAAAAAAAAAAAAAAAAGCAAAACAACAACAAAAAAAAACACAGCTACTGAACTCAGAGCCTTCTGGGGTCTGCCCTTGGCCTAGAAGGAAGCATGAAGTGAACAGGAAAATACAAAATACAGGGGTAGAAACAGAGACCACACATACACACACACATCAAATTAGCAGGGAAGCAGAGAGGCATGCTATGCAGATGATCTCAATCTTTTCAACAACTGTATGAGGTGGGTCCTATCATCCCATTTAATAGATGAGAAAACTGAGGCTCAGAGATGTACGTTGTCTCAGGTCACCCAGCCAGCCCAGATAATTAATAAATGGAGACCTCTGAGCTCAAAAGTATCTGATTCCAGAGTGCATGTGAGCTTAATACCTGCTGCCTGCCATGGGGCCGGCTCCCTGGGGACTTCATCCCACTACCTTTTCTAGGCTTCATTCTCTCTTCATGGCTCCTAAATGTAGCCATTCTTCCAGGTTTTGTCTCTTGACTCTATTCTCTTTTCTCTAATACTGGTTCTTAAACTTTGGGGAAGGAGGTGTGTCTTAAACTCCCTGGGGATGTGACAAAATCTTTCAATTTTTTTGTATATACAGTCAGGTATGGCTTAATGACAAGGATATGTTCTGAGAAATGCAGAATCCTTAGGCCATTCTGTCACTGTGCAAACATCAAAGAGTGTGCTTACACAAATTAAGATGGCTGTAACATCACTAGGCAATCTCTTATAGGACCACCATTGTATATGCAGTCCATCCTTGACCAAAACATCTTTGTATAGCACATGGAAGCGATGGCTGAAAGACACCGAAATTCTTATTCAGAGACAAAAGATAAAAATGCAATGAACTCAAAAACATCTAAGAAAATGTTCTCCTAGCCGGGTGTGGTGGCGCACGCTTGTAATCCCAGCATTCGGGAGGCTGAGACTGGAGGATCCGGGTTCGCGGCCAGCCTCAGCTACCTAGTGTGGCACTCCGCAACTTAGTGAGACTCGGTCTCAAAATAAAGAATAAAAAAATAGGGCTGGGGGTGTAGCTCGGAGGTAGAATGCCCCTGAGTTCAATCCCTAGTACAGCATAAACAAAAAAAAAAAAAAAAAAAAAAAAAAAAAAAAAAAAAAAAAAAAAAAAAAAGAAAATGTTCTCCTATAATTGTAACCAATTTTTCCACCAAAAATATTTTAAGGCCAAGCGTTGTGAAACACACCCATAATCCTAGTTACTCGGGAGGCTGAGACAGAAAGATTGCAGGTTTGAGTCCATCCTCAGCAATTTAGTGACACCTTCAGCAATTTAGCAAGACCCTGTTTCAAAAATAAAGCCAGGCTAGGGGTGGTGGCACATGCTTGTAATCCCAGTACTTGGTAGGCTGAGACAGGAGGATCACAGGTTCAAAGCCAGCCTCAGCAGTTTAGTGAGGCCCTCCACAACTTAGTGAGACCCTGTTTCAAAATAAAAGAATAAAATCAGGTGGGGGGGGGGTATAGCTCGGAGGTAGAATGCCCCTGGATTCCATCCCCAGTACCACAAAAACAAAACAAAACAAAAATAAAGCCAGGCATGGTGGCGTATACCTGTAATCCCAGTACTTGGGAGGCTAAGACAAGAAGATTGCAGGTTCGTGGCCAGCCTCAGCAACTTAGCAAGGCCCTCCGCAACTTAGTGGGACCCTGTTTCAAAATAAAAAATAGGGCTTGGGGTGTAGCTCAGAGATAGAATGCCCCTGGGTTCAATCTCCAGTATCCAAAAAAAAAAATTGTCAGCAAATTAGTCAGACTCTCAGCAACCTAGTGAGACTCTATTTCAAAACTAAAAAATAAAATAGGGCTGGAGGAATAGCTCAGAGGTAGAATGCCATAAAAATAAAATAAAATAGGGGCTGGGGTGGAGCTCAAAAGTAGAATGCCACTAGGTCCAATCTTTAGTACCAAAATGTGTGTGGCAGCGGGGGTGGGGGGTGGGGGGAGCTGGGGATATAGTTTAATGGTAAAGTGACCCTGGGTTCAATCCCCAGTACTGCCCCCCCTCCAAAAAAAAAAAGACTACCAATACTTCATTATGTTATTTCTCTTTCCTCTGGGGGTACTGGTACAACACAAGTCATACCATGTCTGCTTTCTTACTGGCCCCCATTTTCTTTCCCCCTACCTACTCTTTTCCAGGGCTGGGAATTGAACCCAGGACCTCACACATGCTAAGCAAGTGCTCTACCACTGAGCTACATCCCCAGCCCCCAGTTGGATCTCATACCTGCTTTTGTTTCTGCATTTTCCTCTTAATTACACATCAAGCCCAAGAAAAGGCTGGAAGAAAAGACAGCAGGATCCAAGGAAAGACTTAATTAGGGTTTGTTTGTGCTGTAGTCCAGGCCCATTTCCTGTGGAAGGGACCTTTGTCATGCTGAAAAGGTTATGCAGGTGCGAAATTTGCTTTCAGTCCTTGCCAAGTCACAGCGTATCTAAAGAGACTAGAGAATACAATTTTCTTTGTTCTCAGCAGGCTGCCAGCCTGGAACACTACACATCACAAGGAAGAATATGAAGCGCCACAGTACTGGGAGCTGAGATCCTGGCTGTGAAAATCACTCCCTCTCTGTTCATCACTTTGCTGCTGACTAAGTGAGGCTCTGAGGAAGAATGCAAGTAAAATGGTGAAAACCCGGCTCTTGCCTTCTTTGTGATAGTGATTAAGATATTAGGACAGAAGCGGAGGTAGGGAAAGGACCTCCAGAAAGAGCAGAGCAAAATAGAAAAACGCTGTAAAAAACACCATCAAGTGCAAGTCAGGAAGAAGCCTCAGAGAAACAGAGCTGTAAGACTCCAGATCCAGATGGGAAGTCATTCAGGAATTAGAAAGAAACAGGTGTTCACTAAGGCCCACTTGCCAAGTCCTTGATACCAGAGCAAGTACATTTATCTTATCCATTTCTAACCAAACTTAGCCTGCTTGGAAACCAGAACTGTTTGAAGTGGTTTCACTCCACAAACTTATCTGCTTGGGGATACGACCTTCTGAGCTCTGTGATACCAAGTAGAGAACTTCTTACTTCAGTTTAGCCAGGAGGCCTAGGATATCCTTAAGGTGGCAGCAAATTCTATACTTCACATTTGTGTAACTCTATATATGCAACTTTTTTAGAAATCATCACTCATTTCTCTTCAACGGGTCTATAAATGCACACAGAGCCTTTTATAGACTAGGAAGCTGAAATGCGGCTAGGCATAGGGACTTGCCCCGACCGATTGATAGGAGAGCTGGGTCAAGAACTGCTGATGTTTTCCACTTCATCATGTGGCTTCCTAGAAATAAAATTTCATTCAGCCATTTCCTGCATAAAATTAAATTGGCTTCAACCGAACAGTGAAAATGTGGCCTTCTTTCAGAACTGACATTACCCCTCCACCACTAAGCAAAAGCCAGGGGTTTTGCCTCTATTACCCTATCAGATGAGAGTTTCATATAATTTCCACTCTAGAAAGCTTGTCAGTGATACCCATTCATTAGTTTACTGAACAAATTCCCATGAAGTTCAGAAAGTAACTATTACTGCTTCTTATCTGTAGAAGCATATTATCTGACATAGATATAAATTCAATCCAAGCTACTCTTACTGTATCCAATGATACATCCCTTGAGGCCTTTCATTCTGTGGTTAATAAAAAAGAAAAGAGACCCAGTCAGACATCTGGGCTGGAGCAAAAGGCAACAGACATAAAATGTGAATTTATTTCACTTGTTTATCTTTTTCTATCTCTAATCTTTTGCCAAACTGAAAAGGCCAGCCTCCTCTTTAAAGGCATCGGAGTTCTTTGGGCCTTTCTGCAAGCCAGAAAATATAAGAAAGGGTATTTGCCAGATTTGCCAAAAACAACGTGAGTTATGAGATGAATTCAGCCAATGAATTGCAGAGAGAAAAAAAAAATCCAGCCTTAAAACATATGTAGGCGCACGCTTGTAATCCCAGTACTTGGGAGGCTGAGACTGGAGGATCCGGGTTCGCGACCAGCCTCAGCTACTTAGTGAGGCCCTCTGCAACTTAGTGAGACCCTGTTTCAAAATAAAGAATAAAAAATAGGGCTGGAGGTGTAGCTCAGAGGTAGCATGCCCCTGGGTTCCATCCCCAGTACTGCAAAAAAAAAAAAAAAAAAAAAAAATATATATATATATATATATATATATATATATTGCATATATATATATTGCATATATATATATATATATATATATGCAATCAGCTTGTTTGGGGTAGGTAATGTAGACAGGGCTATTACAATTAGATTAAAACCTGTATATCAGCTTAGGTCTCTCCAGAACTACTTTCTGTGTCTCCTTGGAATTGTTGGAAGGAACTTAAAAGTCCCTTAGACCAGTTTTCTATCTAGCACAATTCCCCTTCACAGTACCCAGAGAAGGGGCCATCCAGTTCTCCCTGGGTATCTATGTGACAGAGAACGTCCCTCATTCCAGGTTCAGTTTGACTCCTTGAAACCTCTGGTCTTATTCCAGACACTCTCCTCATAGCTCCAAAGAGAACTTCCACTCAGTCCTCCACATCACAGTCCTTCAAATACTTGCAGTCAGTTACGATGATTTCCTCCTGTGTTCTGTTTTCCTCACACAGGGGATCATGAGGATGGGATTCCTCTCCCACAGCCAGTCACTCACATCCCTGTAACTCCAGACCACTAAGAACTTCCAGCAATGGAGGGAACGGGTAAACTGGAAAATACCGTGCTAAGTGAGATCAGCCTGACTCAGAAACTCGAGGGCCACAATGTTTTCATATGTGGAAACTAGAGAGAAGATAGGAAAGAAAAGGAACCACATGAAAATAGGACAGAGACAAGCAGAGTAGTGGGAAGAGAAGGGGGTGGTATAGAGAGAGAAAGGGAAGATACAGGGAAGGAAACAGAACAGATAATGTTATGTGCATATGTGAATATATCACTGTAAATCTCAATTATGTACAGTTATAATGCACCAATAAATTTTTTTAAAGACAATTTTTGTGTGTGTGGTACTGGGGATTGAACTCAGGGGCATTCTACCTCCGATCTACATCCCCTGTCCTATTTTATTTTATTTTGAAACAGGGTCTCACTAAGTTGCAGAGGGCCTCAGCAAAGTGCTGATGCTGGCCTCAAACATGCAATCCTCCTGTCTCAGCTTCCCAAGTACTGGGATTACAAGTATGCACCACCACACCTGGCTTAAAAGGCAAAGTATGAAGAAAAAAGGAAAGGAATCTTTTGTAATATGCAAGAAGTGTTATCATTATTGAATTTACTCTAATGTTTTAACAGCATTTCTCAGAAAATTACTTGCATTTCCAAAAGGAGAATTTAACCCAAGCAATAAACAACTAAATGTAAAACAAACAAACAAACAAAAATTCCAGCAATGGAATGAAGAGTTTAAAACGATGAGTTTAAAAAGACTGCTACCAGCCGGGTGTGGTGGTGCACGCTTGTAATCCCAGCATTTGGGAGGCTGAGACTGGAGGATTCAGGTTCAAGGCCAGCCTCAGCTGCTTAGTGAGGCCCTCTGCAACTTAGTGAGTCCCTATTTCAAAATAAAGAATAAAAAATAGGGCTGGATCTGTAGCTCGGAGGTAGAATGCCCCCAGGTTCCATCCCCAGTACCACAAAAAAAAAAAAAAAGACTGCTACCATATCATTAATTTTTATAGATGATAATGAAATTGTGGTTATACAGATGATTCTTAGTCCTGGAAGATTCATGCTGCAGTGTGTATTGTGGCATCTACACTTTTTTTTTTCTTTTGTGGTACTGTGGATTGAACCCAGGGGCATTCTATCTCAGAACTACATCCCTAGCCCTGTTTGTTTGTTTGTTTTGAAACAGGGTGTTGCTAGGTTGCTAGGAGTCTCACTACTTGCTGAAGCTGTTCTTGAGCCTGTAATCCTCCTGTCTCAGCCTCCCAAGTACTAAGATTACAAGCATGTGCCACCATGTGCAGTTATACTTTACTTTTGAATGATATAGCTATATATAGAAATGGATAAGCATATATATATGTATATATATATGGAAATAAAGCAAGTATGACAAAATGTTAACACAAAACATCATTTTTGTGTGTGTGTGGTACTGAGGTGAGTCCCACAGGGGCTCTACCACTGAGCTACACCCCAGCCCTTATTTATTTTATTTTATTTTTGTGGTACTAGGGATTGAACCCAGGGGCATTCTCCCTCGAGCTACATCTCCAGCCCTATTTTTTATTCTGTATTTTGAAACAGTTGTGGAGGGCCTCACTAAGTAACTGAGGCTGGCCATGAACCTGTGATCTTCCTGTCTCAGCCTCCCAAGTACTGGGATTACAAGCTTGTGCCACCACATCTGGCCTTATTTTTTTTTTTTTATTTTGAAACAGTCTCACTAAGTTGCCGAGGGTCTTGCTAAATTACCAAGCGCTGGCCTCAAATCTGCAATCCTCCTATCTCAGCCACCTCCCAAGCACTGGGATACAGGCATGTGCCACCTCGCCTGGCTAAAGAGCCTTTTTTTTTTTTAATCCTCTCTCTGTTTGATTTTCATAACTGAAAGTTAGGAAGTAAAGGGCCACCCTCTCATAGGCCTAAACTTTGTCCAACTTCTGCCCTAGGTCTGACTGGCCTCCGCCTCTGCTGCAGTGAGCACCCCCAGGCAGAGCCAAGATGGGCTAGCTTCCTCATCTACACCCTAGCAATGGAGGGTCCTTAGGAGACAGTGGAGCCTCCGAGGGCCATAGATTAGACTGACATCACTCATGTGGGACCTGGAGTGCTAATTTCTAGGAACTAGCAGGGGCATGTTATTTGTACCCCAAATTGTGGGAACCATACATGCCCTTCATCCACCTGCCCCACTCCCCTTCACCTACTTCAACTCATTCTTCACAATCTGGCCATGTCACCTCTTCTAAATCCTCCTAAACAGCAGGTGAAATTAGCTACTCCCTTCTTATTAAAGTCATCGCTGGGCCTCCTATATACACTCCTCTGTCATAGCCAACCACATTCTAGAGTAATTGTCCTGGAGGCTGAGAGTCCCTTAGAGATGGTGACCGTGTCCTCCGTGTCTGACTCCCTAGTACCTAGCACAGCCCCACCCCAACAATGCTTTATGTTCTCGATGGTACTTTCAAATGCATTAACCTTTTCCCCTGTGGACAGATTATTAGAATGTTATTTTATATATTAGGCTCAGGTCTTTTCCTTGGGATAATTTTATTTGTAGTTAGTGATTTCTACCATTAGACAAAGAATTCCCTGAGAGAGAAATGAGAGTTCCTTGCCTCTCTCTGGTCCTAACTCCATTTATATAGAAACAAATGCAGCTATGCCTATAATCCCAATACCTGGGAGGTTGAGATAGGAGGATCACAGATTGAGGACAGCCTCAACAACTTAACAAGACTCTATTTCAAAATAAAAAACAAAAAAGGGGCTGAGGATTCAACTTATAAGTAGAATGCCCCTGGGTTCAATCCCCAGTACTAAAAGGAAAAAAAAGAAAAAAGAAACAAATGGAGCTATGACTTGTTGCCACGGTCACCAATGCCACTACCACGACCACACTTCCTGCTCTCAGGAGCCTCTCAAGGAAGCATCCTGGTCTCCCCCATTACATCATCTTTCTAGTACTTTCTGTCCTGTGTGTCTCCAGGGAAATAGGCTGTCCAATTTGCTTAATGCCACATGATCTGCTGCACTCACACCACATTTTATGGTCCTAATTTAATTTATTATAGTTATTGTGGTGTGGCTCTGTTTTTCCAAAAAACAGGTCACTTCTTACATTCATTATTTGGCAATCAGCATCCTCCTAGTTGACAAGGGCTGGAACTTTTTATATCTCTGTTCTAGAAGTGAATAATATTTCTTCCTGGAATATGAATCAAAAACCCTAATAATGTTCATGGCCTTTGACCCAGTAAATTCCATGTCTGGAAGTTTACCCTAAGAAAATGGCTGTACACAACTCAGCAAGGCCCTCAGCAATTTAACAAGATCCTGTTTCAAAATGAAAAACAAAATAGGACTGGGGGGTGTAGCTCAGAGGTAGAATGCCCCTGGCATCAATCCCTAGTACCACAAAGGAAGAAAGGAGGGAAGGAAGGGAGGGAGGGAGGGAGAGAGGGAGGGAGAAATAATGACCATAGATGTGCACAAAGGGGGTCTGCAGCAGCACTATTTATATATAATGGGGGAGAGCTCACTGGAGAATTTGGACACAATCTCTCCAAAGCAAATTTGAGGGACATGGTTAGCAACAGAGCATCAGCAGGCCTGAGTCTAAGGTTGTGATGAAGTGGAGAAATGACTATTCTCCAACGAGAGGGATTGAGGTGCAGCATGCCCTGAGGGGCATAGAGTAATCTAGACACTGGACCAGCCTCTTGACTCTATTTTGGGGATCACCTCCTCTCATACATGGAAGCCTCTGGTCCCTGGTTTCCCATCTAGCTCTGAGTTCTACCTGGGAAATTGTCTGGTTCAAGGGTATCTTGCAGGATAAAGCCTAGAAAGATGGGTAGTCCATTTCCCAGTCTAATATGTCCACACTTCTCCACTGTGAGTCACCACTCAACTCCTCAACTCCTGTTCTCTTCTCCCTGGAGAATTAGAGGCATCATTTCCTAAGCTTGTAATGGGAGTTTCTCTGTTTCCTTCCTGCCAGACCTGAGTTGAAGTGAACATACACAACCCTTTTTACCAACTCCCCTATAGCAATACATTTCTTCAATGTATCATATTATTTATTGGTCAGATTCTTTTGGTTGAAAATAACAAAAACACAATTTTTAACCAAAACAAGAAAAAGAAGGAAGGAAAAGAAGGGGGGAAAGAAGGAAAGAAGTAGAAGAAGTCTAGAAATAATGACTTCAGGCCAGCAGGATCCAGAAGTCTAAAAAAATCACTGGGTACTCCCACTCTTTACATTTCTCTGCTTTCTCAGAGTTGGTTTTATGTTCAGTTTGATTCTCCTTCTTTACCTAAGAGCAGAGATGGCACTAGTCACTGTTTTTGTTTTGTTTTGTTTTTGTATGTGTGGTACTAGGGATTGAATCTAGGGATATTCTACCTCTGAGCTATACCCTCAGCCATATTTTATTTTATTTTTTATTTTGTTTTTTTGACAGTACTGGGGATTGAACCCAGGGGCATTCTCCCTCCAAACTACATCCCTAACCCTATTTTATATTCTTTATTTTGAAACAGGGTCTCACTAAGTTGAGGAGGGCCTCACTAAGTAGCTGAAGCTGGCCGCGAACCTGCAATCTTCCTGTCTCAGTCTCCCGAGTACTGGGATTACAAGTGTGGACCACCACACCCCACTAGCACTAGCCACTTTAAATTTCCATCACTGTGCCCAGCTTATTTTTTATTTTGAAACAGGGTCTAAGTTGTGGAGGGCCTTGCTAAGTTGCTGAGGCTGGCTGTGAACCTGAAATCCTCCTGTCTCAGACTCTCAAGTACTGGAATTACAAGTGTGTGCCCCCATGCCCTGCTGGCACTAGCCACTTTAAGTTTCCATCACCCACCTTCCCAGCTAATGATTCCATCAGCAACGCTGTTGGAATGGGAGATAGAAGTTCAGGGGAGAAGGGTTTTGCTAGTTCCAGGAAATGTCTCAGAGAAGACTGAGTGGCCTGGCTTGGGCAAAATGCTTAACCCTAAACCAAACACTGTAGCCAAAGGTCATAGATCCACCCCTGGTTCTGGAGAATGAAGTGGGCAGAAAGTTGAAGGAAGACAGTTCCCTAAAGAGGTGCTGAGACAGAAGAATTGCAGGTTCGAGGCCAGCTTCAGCAACTTAGGAAGACCCTCAGCAACTTGGTGAAATCTTGTTTCAAAGTAAAAAATACCTCAGAGATAGAATGCTCTTGGGCTCAATTCCCAATAACACATGCACATGCACATGTACACAGGCATAAATAAATAAATAAATAAATAAATAACAGGTATTTTACACTTGACTGGCCCTGTCCTTGTACATAGTCAAATTTCCCATCTTTTCCCCATTTGGTCAGATGTCAACTTTCACAGACTGGCACATCTATGTTTGACAGGCAGCCCAGGGTTCCAAAGCACCCCCTCTTGAAGCTCCTGATAGTATATCTGTATCTGCTCTTGTATTACAGCAAATAGCATCCACGGTTAAGCAGTAAGGATCCTAAAATTTTTCCTAAACTCTAGCTTCACCCTAAGCAAAGCCTACTTCTCTCACTTACCATAAGGCACGAATCACCATGGCAGCCCCAGAGAGAAATGGGGCCTCCATGGCCTCCCAACCATGGCTGCCAAATGTGGTTGTGCAACTTGTGCTCTGCACAAGCTCAGCTTGTCAAGCCTAGTGGTGTGATTATAAACCTGCATCTGCCAGAGGAAAGGGTGTGTTTCAGTAATGCATACAAAGCTCCTTCTGGGCTAACAACCGCCCTGCCTACAGCATGGGCACAGATAAGGGGGGCAGCCCCAAGGCAAGAGGTTCAAGGCTTAGACTTTAGACCCACGAGATATGGCTGGTGTAACAGGATTACTGCCTTATGAAGTACTGTTGGTGCATCTGGGTGTGCCACATCTGGGGTATCAAGGCAGTGGACCCACAGTTCCAAACTCCTACAGCCTTGCACACATCTTGCTCAGCCCACCGATTGCCAGCGTGGCCAGGCTCTGAGGAGTGCTTCTCCAGGAGTGACCAAGAGGCTACAGGGAGCAGCAACCACCAGCCACCAACCTGGAGGGCCCCTTGGGTCATTCCCATTCTCTACATCGCCTTCAGCTGCTTTGGGAATAAACCAAAATAAAGGAAGTTTGAGCAGGATCCTAGTGGACATACTTGTCTGTCCTCAAACCCAAACTGAACTTTATGGTTCAGCCACCCTCATCAACGAGCTCTAGAGGAACCTGCTCAAACTGCAAATGAGTAAGGAAAACTTTCCAGTGGAGTTACAGGTGCAGATCAAGGAAGCCAGGCGTTGCCAGGCACAGTGGTGCACACCTGTAATCCCAGTACTTGGGAGGCTGAGACAGGAGGATCGCAGGTTCGAGGCCAGAGTGCAGAAACTTAGTGAGACTCTGTTGAAAAAATAATATAGGGTGTAGCTCAGTGGTAGAGCATCTCTGGGTTCAATCTCCAATACCACAAAAGGAAGAAGGAAGGAAGGAAGGAAAAAAAAAAAAAAAAAGACATGCAATGGCTCCATAGAGCCTTCCAATCAGGCTTGGGAGCCCCAGCACATTTAGTGGAGTTCAGTTATCCTGAGTGTCCTTGGAGACAGCAGGGACAGACCCTAGGAAGCCCTATGGTTGCTGTTGAACTTCCACTGTTGAACAGGGAGCATTTGTTATGTATGGAGCACTGTTCTGAGTGATTTACTTGAATTATCTCATCTAAATTTCAAAACAGAGCCGGGCATGGTGGCGCACGCTTGTAATCCCAGCATTCGGGAGGCTGAGACCGGAGGATCCGGGTTCGCGGCCAGCCTAAGCTACCTAGTGAGGCACTCCGCAACTTTAGTGAGTCTTGGTTTCAAAATAAAGAATAAAAAATAGGGCTGGGGGTGTAGCTTGGAGGTAGAATGCCCCTGAGTTCAATCCCCAGTACTGCAAAATAAATAAATTTCAAAACAGATCCACATGAATATTATTTATTTGCTTGTTTGTTTGTTTGTTTGTTTATGGTACTGAGGATTGAACCCAGGGGCATTCTACCTCTGAGCTACACCCCCAGTCCTATTTTATTTATTTATTTATTTATTTATTTATTTATTTATATTGTGTGGTACTGGAGATGGAACCCAGGGGCATTCTACCTCCAAGCTATACCCCTAGCCCTAATTTTTATTCTTTATTTTGAAACAGGGTCTCACTAAGTGACGGAGAGGCTCACTAAGTAGCTGAGGCTGGTCTCAAACCCAGATCCTCTGGTCTCAGCCTCCCAAGGACTGGGATTACAAGTGTGCGGCCACCATACCCAGCTGAATATCCTCTTTTTAAAAAAGAAAAAACAGGAGCCGAGTGTGGTGGCGCACGCTTGTAATCCCAGCATTCGGGAGGCTGAGACCCGAGGATCCAGGTTCGCGGCCAGCCTTAGCTACCTAGTGAGGCCCTCCGCAACTTATTGAGACTCGGTTTCAAAATAAAGAATAAAAAATAGGGTTGGGGGTATAGCTCGGAGGTAGAATGCCCCTGAGTTCAATCCCCAGTACCGCAAAAAAAAAAAAGAAAAAACAGGTTTAAACTATGACGTGCTGTTGATTATAGAACTGCCAGCTAACTGGGGGACTTTGTGCCTCTCCTTTGATCAAGGGCAGCTTTATCAGGGAACCCCAGCCCCATATACTGAGACCTGCTTCTCCCATAGCATCTGGCTGTGGGATAGAGGAGGTGAAATGACCCGGGCCCTCCAAGATGTTCCCTCATTACCAGCATTTTGGTTCCAAAGCCATGAAGTACATGAAGCCCAGCTCCAGGATTTTGCTTCTGTTGAATCTCAGAGCAGCCCCTGCCTGGGCAGCAGCCTAAGCCTCCCACCCAGACATGGCCTTCTCAGTAGCTGGTTAAAATTTTTATTTGCATTAACTCCAAGGCTCTCTAGCTCCCCAGGTAGGAATATTTCTATTGTTGCTTTCCAGATTCTGCAGAAAATTCTAGTTTTTGAAGATTCAAAGCAAAACCTCAGTGCCCTCAGAGAAGGTCCAGGTCCTTTGGAGCAGTCGCACCTTATTTCCCCTTCCCTGGCTCCAAACAGCCCCCTGAGTTATCTCACATAACAGATGCCAGGGTGGGGTGGACCTCATGAGCAATATAAGCTCCAGCTCAACACAGCCAACAAGATCGAGGTTCTGTCATCCCTCCGCTCCACCCTGCTCACTACATGGGCTTTGTCCTTGGCGGGGTTCCCAAGAGACTGCCTTATTCTTGTCTCTATTTCTTTCGAAGGAGTGAAAACTTCCCCAGAGGCCCCCAGCAAAGAGACTGCTCTTTGCCCATCACTGGCAGGACAGTGGGATCACCAGGTTGAGCTTAGACTAGTCACCAAGGGACCAATAAATACCAATGGGTCAACTAGCCTGAGCACCGTAGCCTTCAAAGTTAGCACTTGTGGGCTCATCATGGCAGCAAATGCCAAGACGGGATAACACAGCGATGGAGCCCCTTGGGATTCTCAAAATCCAACTTCAAGCTGGCCTCAGCAGGGAGTCTTCTTCAGCATTCTCCAGGCATTCTTGCTTTGCACCTCTTAAGTTCCTCAGCTGTTTGGCAAGGTTGGAATCACTTCCCATAAATCTCTTATAGCAGCTAAATCCCAGGATATTTCAAGTCTTGATAGCTGGTAAGCAAAGCCAATATCTTTTCAAAATCTGAGCTCATCCCTTGTTGTGACAACACCTGCCTGTCACATCTTACTATAGTCTGACAGAACACATACACATCAAGGTACCACTTTAAGTTTGTCTTCTCCTGGTAGAATAAGATACAAAGGAGTTCATTATGTTCCTCTAAGGTCCTGATAAATATGTATGTATATATATATATGTATATATATACATATATATATTTATATGTATATATATGTATGTATGTCATATATCATAATATAAGGAATTATCAGTGATCCCAAAAAACAATTTAGGAAAGGATTCATTTGGTATGTTTAAATTTCCTTTGTGAGCTGGGTGTGGTGGCGCACACTTGTGATCCCGGTACTTGGGAGGTTGAGACCAGAGGATCCGGGTTCACATCGAGCCTCAGCTACTTAGTGAGGCCTCCACAACTTAGTTAGTCCCTGTTTCAAAATAAAGAATAAAAATAGGGCTGGGGGTGTAGCTCAGAGGTAGAATGCCCCTGGGTTCAATCCCCAGTACCGCAAAAATAAAAATAAAAATAAAAAATAAATTTCCTGTGTGTGTGTGTGTGTGTGTGTGTGTGTGTGTGTGTGTGTGTGTGTGTGTTACTGGGGATTGAACCAGGGGTATTCTACCTCTGAGTAACAGCCCAGCCCTATTTTATTCTTTTTTTGTTTTGTTTTTGCTTTTGCAGTACTGGGGATTGAACCCAGGGGCATTCTACCTCTGAGCTACATCCCTAGTCCTAT
>PVLC010036739.1:0-15641 GCA_004027655.1 Graphiurus murinus | reverse complement strand
AACAAAAAAAAACTTTTACCGCTCACAGTTGGACACTCTATATTTGAAGTCTTTCTTAAAATCTCTAAGAAACATTTAGTACTTGAATGGAATAAGGAGATGAAAGCTATTAACAATCACATTCAGGTCCACTTTTTTTTTTTTTTAAGCAGCATCTAAAAATCTTTTTTAAAGACTTGTCTGTAAATAACATTCTCATCTGAGATGGGAAAAAAAGTAAATGGGAAAAGTAAGCACACATACACCCTGACAAACTACAGACACATGTGTACGCACAAGGCCTGATTTGATAATAATGTTCCTTATTTTTCTCTTCAATTCTTTACTTTCTCTCCTTTATAATTTTTGTACTTGATATATTATTTGTCCCAACATTTCTCTTATCTTTTCTGTGCATATCTATGTTTCTGTATTTATTTCTTTATTTTTTCTAAGTGGAAGCTACAAGTGTCAGTTGGGCCACAGCAAAAGTCTTCATGTCTTAATACCTGGGTTTAAATGGGGCTACTATTGCGTTCTTTGATTCTACAGAGGGATGTGATTGAGGTGTTTGAAGTAATACCAGTATTCATCCAATTTTTAAGTTAGCATGGGCATTTATAGAATTATATTTTCGAGTGAAATCTATGCAGCAAAGCTATTCTACATATGTGACACATTACACATCTATACACTAGCATATAAACCCAGACACTAGCATACACATCTATAAATAGCAGGAATGAATTTACTATTTATTTTCTTTACCAACTTAATTTATAACTACTCCAAAGTACACAGTCTATCTTTTTCTCCAACATGGATAAAGGGGTTCACTAAAGTACCTCAATGAAAGAGCCATGAAATCTGGTCAAGAAATACTATTATGAGAGGTTCCCGCCTTGCTTTGTGGAAGTCATTTGTCTCAAAGAATTTTCAGCATAATTGTAATTGACACATTAATAATGCCATCAGTGTTGAACTTACCATATATGACTGGAAGAGATAATATGTGGAAACCTTATTCAAGTTAGTAAGAGATCTGAAAGAAATTGTTACTACAGCAATTATTCTAGTTTTCTTTTGAATAATATACATTGTAAACAAGATTGATCTTATATAGTTGGAGAAAACAGCAATTTATAAATAACAAATTCAGTTAACAATTTCTCTCTTCTAAAATAAATGTTGAATAAAGGAATGAGGAAAGTCAAGATTTTTTATTGAAATCAAATCCTGTCTTTTTGTTACAGTTTATTAGACCCACTATTACAAGCAGAGTGATGTAACTAAAACCTTGGCTTCTCAAATTTTTCATTCTCCATCTATTTATTTGTCATCATACAATATAACCATTCACTATCAATGCCCATGTTACCATCCATGTGTAGAAAATGTTGACTCAGTGCTTTAGATATAGAAATCTTTCAAATGAACCTACTTCTCAGAAACAAGAAGACTAGTGTTGGTCCCTCATACACCTCTGAGGCTTTCTTTTGAAACTGAGTAAAAAAAAATCTGAATTTGCCTTTTAACAAATAAACTTCTCCAGTAGGTTTTAACTCTAAAATATGGTTGTATCCTTTTCATATGGTATCATACAATTTTGCCACATATTATATTGTCATGCTGTTTATTATATGTGTGATATGTAACTTACTTAAGAAGTCTGAATATTTCTAGACTGTAAATAGAATAAACACGTGAAAGAGGAATCTAATTGATTTACCTGAACTTTTATTTATTAACTTAATTGATCAGTCACATTGGCCATAGAATGGTATAACCTCAGAATAAAAATTGTTTCCCTTTTATTTCTTCTTTGCTTTCCTCCAGGATAAATCACTGAAAACTCTCTGGATAGCATTTAAACATTTTTGTAAGCAATAATGAATAAACTTGATTTATTAACTGTGCAACATAATAATCAACTGATCTTGTGAATAATGCTATATCTTGTAGACTGTTATTAATGTTGATGTTTATAAAACATTGCATAAAAGGTAGATGTGGAGCAAGTTTACCATGCACTGGTTACCAACTCGTCTGATTCTGGAGAGCTAGAACACCCTCATGCACAAGTTACATGAAGCATATTTA
This sequence comes from Graphiurus murinus, assembly GCA_004027655.1. Classification (NCBI taxonomy): domain Eukaryota; kingdom Metazoa; phylum Chordata; class Mammalia; order Rodentia; family Gliridae; genus Graphiurus; species Graphiurus murinus. The sequence continues at coordinate 13,562 of PVLC010036739.1, read as the reverse complement.
TTACTTACAGATATTTAAGGAAGGGACAAAAGAAATCTAGGAGTCATAGTGAGTCCATCCCCCAAGGCTCAGGAAGCTCCCTAAGGTAGACAGAGTCCCCACTGCTCAATGTCCCACTTAAAGCAAGGTGATACATTTCCTCCAAAAGGCAGCTCTCCCTAGATAATATACCTGAGGGCCACAGCACCCACTGGGCTGTTGTGCTGAGGGAAAACCTGTCCTGGGTTGGGGTACCCTTCCTCTCAGCTCTCTTCATATCTTAGAATGTGTCTTCCTTGTACATTCCATGGTTATTCTTGAGAACTACAAGCGAGGACAGTGGTGGTAATGCAGGGTGGGATTTGGGGGTAGGGAGGCTGAGTCTGTCTAAGGCCACCAAAAAACTATCCTATAGTAGAAACTAAACACACACACACACACACACACACACACACACACACACACATTCACCAGAATTGGGAATATAAACAATTTTTTGGTAAAAGTCAACATGCTCAACTTATAATACTCAATAGAAGTCTAGAGCTTCCAGAACATGACCCTCTCTGACATTACAGCTGACAGACAAGAAGCAAAGTATTCCTTGCATTTTCAAGACACATGGTATCACTACAGGGAAATTTGAAATTCAATGTGTTTTACCCAAAACATAAATCCTTGACTTGAAAGTGAGATGAGCCAAGCTAGCTCACATATCTGACGATGAGAAGGTGTTGAAGATGTTCATATTTCCCTTATGAGAGTAAATACTCTTGAAAGCTAAAATAACATATCTTACTAATGTTAAGTAAAAATAGGACATGAGACATTTCTTTGTAGATATCTCTATATAAAATTTGAAGAGAAATCTTTGTTCCTAGCCCAACTGCTCAAACATTGATCAATGCTCTATGGAAGATTCCTAAAGCCAAACCCAATCTAGCCTTTCTTCAAAGTAAACATTTATTATTATATCTCTTTTACAAATAGTTATATGGATTCTGTAAACTCACCAATGTAACAATGGCTCGAAAAGCCTACTGGGGATTCTTACACAAATGTATAAAGAAGCTGGAGAATTGTCTTTGCTAATAAAATGTAGCATTTAGCAGAGCTTTAGTTTAAAATGGCATAAGAAAACCTAGAGAAATAAAATAAAATGATATACCCAATAACCTGTGGAAGAAAACTCTTCAGAGCTTATTAGTTATATGCCTTAGTGACTTAAAGGACTAAATATAAATCTTTTTTTTTTCTACTCAAGATTCTAAAAACTTAAATGATTTTCTTTTGGGCTTGACTGGTTTCACTGGGCTTTGCTTACAATTATAGGTTCAGTTCAGTTCACCCCAAGTGTCTTTCCCTTGGAATGTGGAGTGTGCATTTCTCATGATGAGTACCAGAAGGACAAGAGGCCAAGTCAAAACCCCCAAGTACATTTAAAGCTTCTACTAAAATTACTTTTGCTACCATTCAGTGCCCAAAGCAAATGAGTGGCCAAGCCTAATTCACTGGTTCAGGGAAAAGTAATCAACTTACTGGAGAGGGCAGTATAATAAAACATGTGACAATTTAAATAGATGCCTCTAAAGAAGGAGCATTTGAGAACAATGATCTAACTTCACACTGAGTGTTCCAGTGAAATCTCCAAAGTTAGAAGTTAAATACTCCTTTAGAGGTCAGGGGATTCTCAAAAATACCATGACTTATCTGACAATTATAATATTTCTGCTTGCTGCTTTGTTGTGGAGATTAAATTAAAATTGATAAATATATCTTTATTTCATAAAGTGTTAAGACCTTAGCAATATATGATGTCATTTATCGGGATGAGTGCTACACTTCCTTTATTATTATTATTTTTTTAGAGCAAATCATGATTTAGAGAACAAACTCTCTTACTTTTGAGCCAGGTATTGTACTCTGTTTACAAACATCTTTCCATTTCCAGGAGCATCTATTCTGCAAAAGTGAATCTATAATTTCCTTGCTAAATTGAGTGCAACCAGTTAGTGGAATGAGATTGAAGATTCACTGTAACTATTCTATCATTTTCACCACCATATTTTTTCCATTGCGTGATGCTATTTTGATTATTATAATCTAATTGAAACCCAGTGTTATGATGTAACATACACATAGTCTCATAGGAGGCAAGTCCAACATATGTAAGAAAATGGTTATTGCAGCCAGGCGTGGTGGTGCATGCTTGTAATCCTAGTACTTGGGAGGCTGAGATGGGAGAATCAGGGTTCACCGCCAGCCTCAGCTACTTAGTGAGGCCCTCCGCAAGTTAGTGAGACCCTGTTTAAAAATAAAGAATAAAAAATGGGGGTGGGGGTGTAGCTTGGAGGTAGAACACCCCTGAGTTAAATCCCCAGCAATTCAAATAATAATAATAATAACAATAATAATAATAATAATAATAATAATAATAATAATAATAAAAGAAAATGGTTATTTCTGTCATTCATTGCTGGCAGAGTCAAGCCATAACAACATTACAGGAAAAAAAATTTTTTTTTCATTAGTCTATTAAACTGAAGCAGGGGAAATAATTGATTAGCTGATATAATCTAAAAAAGGAAGTTAAAATTTGAAATCAATGACTATTGGTCATAGTAACTCATTCAATAATAAGTGGTACTAATTGCAGAAGAAAGGAGGGAGGAAGAGTGGAAAGGAGAGAAGAAACTATAAATTTTTTATATGCCTCTATGTACGTAAAGCAATGAATCTCATGTATATATGCCTATTTCCAATAATTAATTAATATTTTACTTAGAAATAAAAAAGAAAATGTCAGCATGAAAAATGAGGTCTTCAGAATAGCTTGATTTTTAAATATATACCCTGAAATGTGATTTTGAACGACTAGGAAACTTTCTTAAAATGTTCAATATCATTAGCCATCAGAGAAAAGCAAATGAAAACTCAATGAGATATCATCTTACCCCAGTTAGAATGGCTATCATCAATAAGAATAATAATAAGAAATGCTGCTGAGGATGTGGAGAAAAAGGAGCTATTATACTCTGGGGAAATAAAAGTTAGTATAGCCATTATGGAGCACAGGATGAAAAGTCCTCAACAACCTAAAAATAGATTTACCATATGATTTAGCTATCCCACTTCTGAGCATATATTCAAAAGAAATACTCAGCATACCAAAGGGATACCAGGATGCTCATGTTGATTGCAAGACTGTTCATAATAGCTAAGATATGGAATTAACCTAAATTAATTTCTATACATTTATCTATTTTCCATCAGAAGATACATGGAAAGGAAAATAAAGCATATATACAAGATGGAATATTATTTTGCCATAAAGAACAAAATCTGTCATTTGCAACAAAAGGAGTGGGATAGGATTTCATTAAATTTAATAAGTAATACACAGAAAGACAAATACCACACATTCTCTCTCACATTTGAAAGCTAATAAATGTCTACCAGATGTAGACTAGGAATACAAGAGGCTGGAAAGGGGGAGCAGAGGTGATAACGGTAAGTTTTATGCATATGTTGAAATAGCACACAGAACCTTATTACTAATATGCTCAATTTATGTATGTTAAAATAAAATTTGAGAAACTATAGATACCAGAACTACATTAAAGGATGAATAATAGAAAAGAGAAAATCTGAAGTTAAAAACAGCAATCCTATCTGTACCACTAACTATCTTCTGTGTGTTCTAACACAAAACAAATGTTCCCTGTGCTGCTTTCATGCTAGCATGCTTTCAAGAGCCTTTGCACTTCTCCTTTTCTACTGGTCAAAGAAGATAAGCAATATCCAGATAGGTATATTTTATTTTTAGAGTATGGAAATACTTGATTTGGAAGTAGACATTGAGGGCTTGAGCTTTCGTGTTCTCAATTACTAGTTTTGTAATTCGAACAAGTCACTTAAATGCCCTATGCCTCGGTCTACTCTTTCTCAAAAAAGGAATACAGAGAGTGAGAAGACCTTTCAAAGAGAGTACTCTGAATGCTGTCTGCAGATTATAAGCAACTGTACAATTGCATTTGTTATTATAATCTTTCAATGCAACTTTTTGCCTTTGGTCTGGATTCTGGACATTCTAACGTAACACAGTGTTGACACACAATTCAGCTCTAATGACAAGAAAATCCAATTCTTATAGAGGAAGAAAATGTATTGTACATCATACGGTCACACATTTGGAACCTGTTATTTTCAATAATAACATGTTAGGGAAGCATTCATTATCGACTAGAAATAACTTATTTTGGCAGTTAGCTGTAGTGGAGTTCATGCTGGGTGCTAAGATGCTAACATCAAACAGAAAAGGAGAGTAAATACAGTGAGCTCTAGTCTAGCAGAAGACATCAATCAACATGGTTTATTTCTAAGGCACTATATTATTTCTTCTCAATCAGCAAGTTCAAGGTAGGCTCTTTTACCACAGGAAGTGTTGTTCGGCCACTGCTCTTTCTGTACTAGTCACCCTTTTGCCATTCACAGTAAATCTAAACTATTTTAAGGCTGACTCTCTTTTAACCCACAGGTCTGATTTAATACTCAAAAGTCACCCTTAGGTTAGAGGATATAAACCCAGTTATTTGAATCTAGGAGAGCTAACCTGCTTTCATGAAGATCTCAGCTTTAGAGTCAGATAAATGTCTTCAGATGAATTTGTGCACAGCACAGCCAAATGATATGAAGGCAGTTAAGAGATTACATTTCTGTGTTCCCTTCCAGCAGATAAGTTTATCCAGAGACCTATATCCTCTTCATTTCTCAGCAGGAGAAAGAGTATTAAGACTTCGAGCCTAATAAAATGCATAGCAAAGCAATTTCATGGGCAAGACAAGAACTGGGCTTCTGAGGGAAAAAAAATTAGCACTAAGTCTGTCTATCAGAATTAGTTTAAGAAGCCTGTTGTGCATTGGTATCAAAGATCTTCCTCTGGAAGTCGAAAATGCTGGTATTATCAACAACAAAATGATCATACTTGAAGCTCAAGAGGAAAATCAGGGTCCCAAATTATTCTCATAAAAGTAAAAGAGAGAAAAAAGGAGGTAGAAAGACATTAAAGGGTTATCTTCACTGCAAAAATTCAATGCTGCAAACACAGGATAGATTTGTCTTTTAATCGGTGCTATGTAAAATGCAAACTAGTCAAAAAACCCTGCAATAACAAAGTGGCAATAGCAATAGGCCTAAGAACAAATCATCATAGATTCCCATAGGAGCTATGCACTTCGGATGTTTTGATTGGGAGAAAGAGAAATAAATATGTTGAAATGGGATATTCGATTTTATTTAGTTGAAGTGTAGAGTCTAAGAGAAGAAAGTAGCATGCAGAAGTACACGGTAGAATGGGGACTGACTGGTTAAGTAAGTAGAAGGAGGGGTAATTCAGAACATGTTGGTCAAAGAATATATAATTACAGTTAGCTGGGATATGTTTGTAAGTCTAGATCACACAAATATAGAAAGACTGAAAGTAGATTCTAGTTATCCGGAGTCCAGGGCCTGGGGAGAGGACAGGAAGTGAGAAATGAGGAGTGACTATGTACTAAGGTCACTAAGATTGTGGAGTTTCTTTTTTCAGTGAGGAAAATGTTTGCATTGTTAGTTGTACAATTCTGTGAACAAACTAAAAGCCATTAAGTTATATACTTTAAGTGGGTGAGTTGTATTATCTATGAATTATATCTTGATAAAGCTATTTTCAACAAATAAAATTATTTTCCATTAAAATGTGTCTAGACTGCATTTATAGTATAATTAAAGAGTGAATAAATGATCCTTTTTGGACTAGAATATAAATATGTGCTTTGGTGTTTCAGCACAAAATAGCTTTGTTTAACAAAAGTTTGTGAAGTATTTTTTAGCTTCTTGATTATTTAACTTATAAACAAACTCATCAAAATTTAAATTGTACCATAAAATTATATTATTCTTCAAAATCCATTTTAAGAATTTGGCTGATCCTATACCAAATAAAAGGCAATAGAAAGTGGAAATCTAATAGTATGGTTTAGCTAATTTGGGATATAGTTTTAATCAACAATTAAATATTATGTATGTATGTACAAGGATCTACCATGTTCAACACACACCCAAGTGAATTATTTCTTAATAATGATATAAGGAATTTGGAGAAATTGATCCTTTTTAATAATTACAATTACAATTAAGATGATCCCATATCCTTATCACCTAAACCCATACCCATCACTATACTCAAAACTGAGGTCAAAATTCAGCATTTGGGATTTTTTAGAAATGAAATTCACTCCACATAGTTGACTGCTTTATTCTGTGGTAACACTCTATGTCTTCTTGGAATTATAACATATCCTGGGGACATTCAGACTGGTGTGAGATAACAGAAGTTCAATTTTGATTTTATCACTTACCTGTCCCATATCTTGACTAGTTGGTCATGGAAAATAAGGACAGAAATTCAATTGTTATGAGAATTTTATGAGGCAGAAAAGTACCTAGTACTGAGCTTATCATATAATTTGGGTCATTACAACCAGGCGTGGTGGTGCACGCTTGTAATCCCAGCATTTGGGAGGCTGAGACCGGAGGATCTGGGTTCGCAGCCAGCCTCAGCTACTTAGTGAAGCCCTCCACAACTTAGTGAGACCCTGTTTCAAAATAAAGAACAAAAAATAGGGCTGGGGGTATAGCTCAGAGGTAGAATGCCCCTAAGTTCAATCCCCAGTACCAAAAAAAAAAAAAATTGGGTTATTACGTTTTGGGTTATTATAGATACTAGTGTTTTAAATATTTGATCTGATCTTGTTTTACTTTTTTTTTTTTTTTTTTTTTTTTTTTTTTTTTTTTTTTTTTTTTTTTTTTAGAAATAGTCATTCTCAAAGCAGCTAATGTGTTTTACTCTTGGCTTTAACAGTCCTGTAGCTCCCACAGCATCCACAGAAAGAGTTTTTGACAGTATCTCATTGTTAAGCTGTTATCTATATTTATATCATCCCAAAACACAAATCAGAGCTAGCTTGGAGGTCTACATGGCATAAATATTTTATCTTTTCAAATGGGAATCATGATCAAAACAATGGTCTGGATTCCTTGAGAAGTCTACCATGTGATCCTCAGTCACATCAAATTGAAAAGTTCTTTAGATCTTGTTCAAACTAGAAAATAATTGACCTTGAACAGATCAATGTTAATATAAATTGATCCCTCTTTCCTCTTTGAATCACTCCATGGCAGAAGAGTGCAAACTTTGTTGGATTTCTTTCTTTGCATTATGAGAAGTTAAATGATAAACAGGTACATTGTACTGAACATCTCTAGTTGTCTGTTCAAATGAGTATAATGGGATTAATGGGAGGTTTTAGGATTTAGGATTAAGTCAGTTATTGACTTCCTTCCATTCACACAAAGTTGGGAGTCCTGAGCAGGTGACTCATGTCTGTCCAATCAGATTAAGTCTTAGTACTTTTGAAAAGAACCCTGTGGATAAAAGTCTCATTTCTTCACTAGAGTTGATGATTCAGATTTGAGAGATTTAACACTGGTGCATTCCAGGAGCAAGAACTTGGAAACCTCAAGCGAGCATTATTATGTCTGAAAATTGGCTGTAATCAGAGGAAACAGTGCCGTAATCTGAATTTGGTTGGCATCTATAGAGCCCTTGATAAGCCCTCTTGGGAAATAGAGATCCTTTTGAGTTGTTCTGTTTTCTATTCCATTATTTACTGAATCAGGTTTTTTAGTCTTACTCAAGCTAAAAAAATAAAATAATCTTGATCTATAGAGGCTTTTAAATCAACTGTCTTTTAGATCATATTGAAGCTCTTGAATTTAGTATTCCCAGCTCCGTAGCACTGCAGCCTGTCTTCTTAATTATTCTAACTCTATTCATTATTGAATTTGCCAGTGTGTGTGTGTGTGTGTGTGTGTGTGTGTGTGTGTGTATACTAAAACTTAGTGATGTAAAACAGCTACTCTCGTGTATCCATAACAAGTGGCTCTTGTCTATACTTAGCCGGGCAGATCTGCTTTAATATGGGGGAACTTGAACTGGTTTTGGCTTCGCAATAAAGGCTGGGCTCAGATATGTTCCATTCATATTCTCTCTAGATCCCAGTCTAAAGGGACAATATTTTCCATGATGAAGACTTGTGGTGATGAAGAAATACCGAAGAGCAAGAGCTTTCACAAGTATATCTCAAGAATCTGTGTGTCTACAATGGATAATATGTGCAAAGGGATGTTTTAATACAGTAAACTCCTTAGAAATTAAAGGAACTGAAATCTTCACATCCAGATACTAGTCCCAGATTAGTCACTTATTTTATGACCTGAAGTGAGTCACTTTAACTCATTAGATTTTCCCCTACACTCTAAAATAGAATTAGCAAATTACTTAGTCACAAGATAGTTATGAAGAGAAAATGAAAGAATGGAGGTAGAAGCAAATTAAAGGAGAATAATATATCTCAACTGCTCTGTAAAATAAATAGCCCTAAATACCTGAAGTATAGGAAGAATTTGGCTTCATGTTACTGGAAAATTAAAATACAAAAGAATTACAGTTCTGTCTAAAAGAGAAATCAAAAGAGTGAGAGAGTGGAGAAGAAGGACTATCATTGGTTGCCTATCTCCATAAGACCAGGCATTCTACTGGACGGTGTGTTACCTCATTTAATGCCCACATTTGTCATGATATAGGAGGGTAGAAGGAACATTTACGGAGGTGTAGCACTAACAGAATTCTGAACAACTAATTTCACTTTACAGGTACATGGCTCTATGGGAGGCAGTCTATAGGAAAGCAGAGGTTTCTGAATTTTCCAGCATCATTTTCTCATTGGTTCTACTCTCCTTAGAAAATGATTCAGTATCTCTGGGATTTGGGATGAAATGAGATAAATAACATTTGCCACACACTGCAAAGGAATTATAGAATTAGAAGTAATATGTATGGATATGTGGCAGAGAGTTAATTCTTAAGTGGTTAGATTCCCATCTTAATTTACTACCCCATTTCTGATAACCAAAACCTAAGAATGAATTTGTGTTGCCCATTTTCCTGTCTCTCTCTAAGACACTACATAATTTCTAGTATCTGAAGGAATAAAAATTCTCTTAAAATATGTGAACGTCTGAGCTAAATGTTCTTTCTCTTTGAAAGAACTATCACCCTCATCATAAAAAAAGAAAACGGAGAGTAGAAATGCAGCATGGAATACCTAAAGATGACGTACTCTTGATCAAGTCATGAGCAGAAAAAGAAACATTTATATAGAAATGCATTCTTTCTTTCATTGCTTTTCTGCAGCTAACATGTAATTGAAAATTTCCCCAATATTCCTAAAAGATAGAAAAAAAAATAAAACTATAAGATATTTAAGCATTGTTTAAAAAACACCTGGAGTTATATAAAACAGATCACTTTACCAAAACAAAATAATCTTATTCACAAAAGCAAATATTTTCTGAGGTCTAATAAAATAACATCTCAAATATTTCTTCAGCAGGAAACATCTCCAATTAACTGAAGACCACTGGTCATTTTCTCATACCCTAGAGGAGGCAAGCTAACTAAATTACTTCAGTAATTGTACCAGGTAGCATGTGTAAATACTAACTACGCCAGCACACAAACATTGAGATCTCAGCAGACTGGCACACAAAATTGCCTTACTCTTAAAAACCCATATAGTTCAGTGAGAGTTTTCATCTATTATTACCAAGTCAGCCTGCCTGGAAGTGATGGCACTCACCTTCTCCTGTATTCTTATCTGGCAGGACTTTCTCATAAACCAAATCTAATTCTAAAGATTGGGAAATGAAGAAAAAAACCCCACAGAAGTAAAGCACACTCAGTCTGCCTTTTAGATCTCCGGGTGTTATCCACAAGATCTTGGGTAATCACCAGTCATTGTAAAGCCTTAAGTTTCTCATCTATGAAACGGAGATAATCACTGTTGATTCTCTGGAATTCTGTGAGTGTTGGACAAGATATTATATGGAAGATCTGACAGAGGAAGAAATTGTCTGTTAGAAGATGGTGATATGTAAAATATTTCATAAAAAGTAATACTGCCCAACATGAGAATGATATAATGAGGACACATTATCATTATACTTTAAAGTCAATCAAAGGCAAATCAAACTACATACAATTACTGAATCACTGTTAACTCTAAAACTGCCAACACATGTTATTAAAGAGAAAGACAGTTCACCTATACTTAAAGCCAAATGGTAACTAATAGTGCATCTGGCCTATTAACTCGGCCTATCTAACAACATAATACATACATTTCTCCTTGCTGGTACTTTAACAGAAAATGTTAAGCCCAGTTAGAACTATGATGCACAATTCTTTTGGGGAAGGGGGCAATAAGAATTCTACTTTTAAAAAATTGTAAGTGTACAAATTTCAGTAAAGAATAAATTAGTTTCACAGATGCTGAAAACTCAATGATTCAAGATTTTTAATTAGTTACATTAAGAAAATTTTCATATATATTTAGACATACAAAAGTGATAAACAAAGTTGGAAAGACCATGAGAATATATTTGCAGTGACTAGTATGTCTAACATATCTCAGAGGCTAATAACTAATCAGAAAATGAATTATAAAGATGTAGAACACAGATTGCAATATTTCAATAAAATTACCATCTGAATATATTATTTGAGATATTTTGCAGGTTATTAGACGCCTGTTCAGCAGTGACTTTTAACTGTATATTCCTCAAATGTTTTCAAACATAATGTTCTTCTAGATATCATTATTAGATGACAAGAAAGAAGACTGAGCTTTCAACTTAATTGGATCCAAGGCCAAGCTTCTCGACCTCTAGGATCTTAACCTTGAGCACCTCACTAAACTTGTAACTCTCAGATTTCTCATTTGTGAATTGAGATTAACATATCTATAGCAAATGATTGCAATGGACATCTTATAGTGTAATAGAAATACAACTCATCCATGAGGTAGTTAGATTCTAATATTTAATACTATAGCATAAGTAAGGAATGTAGCAAAGTGTCTTGCATATAGTATAAAATCAGAACTGCACAGTTCTCCTCTTACCGCCACATCAACCATACCGAGCTATATTTGTTTTTTCTAGGACTTCCTTAGAATTAAACTGGACATTACTCGTGTTGTTAAGCCATAAACATAAACATGCTTAGAGTTAAAATTTAAGATAACAAAAGGGCACACAATCCCCTCTCTAGAGACATGAAGGACATTGTTAGAAAATAGGATATTAAGAAGTCTCAATGTAGCTAGGCATGGTGACACATACTTGTAATCCAAGTACTTGGGAGGCAGAGACAGGAGGATCTCAGGTTTCCAGCCAGCCTCAGCTACTTAGTGAGGCCCTCCAAAACTTATTAAGACCCTGTCTCAAAATAAGGAATAAGAAAATAGGGCTGTGGGTATAGCTCAGAGGAAGAATGACCCAAATTCAATCCTCAGTATGACAAAAAAAAAAGTCTCAATGTAGATAGTAGTCTTTGCTTGCCATTTGACAGAACAATTTTTTGAAAGGCACAAATAATACTTTCTATTCAAGCTAAAGTTACATTAAGGTCAATCATATTTTGGAACCTGTCTCTCACCAACAAAATCAGGTAAAGATTTAACTCTGCTAGTAAAACTGTGAACCACAAAGGGCCACAATAAGCAACGGGTAGCTCAGGGAAGGTCAGCTGCAATTATACGCACAAAGGCCAACCTGTGTCTACTTGACCTGAAAGGAAAGGACACGATAAATTTCTGACCTGGAATGGATTTTTAAATGAAAGTTGACAATATCAGGAAAAATGCACTTAGTGTTACATCAAGCCCCTAACTCTTGAAGACATTTGATATGTTTGATGAATCCCAAACCCTGCTAAGGTCACTGGTCCCCTTTTCCCCCCGTGATGTTGATGCTTATTGGAAAATCCTCATTCAAGTAATAAACAATTATGACACCGTTGACATCCACCTTCTGGAAAAATGTGATGCACTTGTAACTCCCTTTCTGCTCCCAGTCACATTTTAACTAAGAAATGTATGATTTGGTTGAAAGAAAAAGCTTGCCAGAACTAAATGAAATGCTAATTCTGTATATTACCATACTGCAAAAGTATGCATGTACATGCACGCATTCATTCATTATTCACTTCTTTACCCACTCATCTGTCTATCCTTTATCTTTCTGCACTCATCTATTCAACAAATATGTATTCAACATTTTCTACCACCAATTATCACTCTACATGTAGGAATAATAGTGATATCTAGACTAGAATGATTCCTCTTCTTTTAAAACTAAAAAGTCAAGATGGTGAGAAATAAAACTAAGTGAACAACAAAATAACCCCCAAAATATAAACTTAAAATGTTATATAGGACCCTTAACAGGAGACTGAAAATCAAACAAATTGGGGTAGCAAACAGTAGCAGAGAATAGTTGTTTAATTGGAGGTGGAGAACACCACTTAGAGAGATGGTACAAAAATAATAATTTCAAATTAGATGTTCCCACTTGTCTCTATGTAGGCAGTAGGAAAAACTGAGGTGTATCTGATTCTATTACAAATCCTGGGAAGACTTTCTCTAGATTATGTAAATGATCCCCTAGTGTAACACATGTGAAAACTCACCCATCATTTATATTTACATTTATATTTTAAAATTACTTGCATTTGTAAGTTTTATTTATAATTTGGTTCCAAGATCCCGATATCATTCACTTGAGTTTTTTAAATTCATGTGACTTAACAGGGTAATAAACTCATGGCCTATTTAATAACAAATTTAAACTTTGAGGTTTATTCTAGCATATGATAGTACTGTAAATAAAAAATAAATAAAACAAAAACCACGAGCTACAAAAAAAAGAGAGATGGAGTTTAAGATGAGACTTGATTAAAAAAAAATAGAGCAGAAAAAATGCATCTGACTTGTAAAAAGTAGATTTTCTAAGTTAAAAAAGAGCCAGACTGTTTGGGAAAAGAGGGAGAATATTAATGTAGCTGGACATTGGAAGTATGGGAAAATAACTCTAGGCAAGATGACTGAGTTCTAGATTCAGTTGAGCAGAGCACTGAAAGTCATGAAAAGACATTTGCATTTTATTCCAAGGGTTTGCAAGGCTATCTGCTATAAAATGGCATAATAAAATTTCCATTTTCAAATGATCACTTGAGCTATTCTGTAGAGTGTGGGTTAATGAGAGGCCAAGATGGAAACAAGGAAAACAAGCAGCAGGTTCCAAGAAGCATTCAGGGAAGAAATGATAGTGTCCTAGATATGTAGCTCAGGCTGTAGTTACAGAAAGTCATGCTTAGAATGCATATATACAAACTTAAATTAGCATCATAATTGATAATGGCTCTGAAAAAATATTTTCTAATTGGGCGTGGTGGCGCACGCTTGTAATCCCAGCATTCGGGAGGCTGAGACCGGAGGATCCGGGTTCGCGGCCAGCCTCAGCTACCTAGTGAGGCACTCCGCAACTTAGTGAGACCCGGTTTCGAAATAAAGAGTAAAAAATAGGGCTGGGGGTGTAGCTCGAAGGTAGAATGCCTCTGAGTTCAATCCCCAGTACCGCAA
>PVLC010036738.1:0-15616 GCA_004027655.1 Graphiurus murinus | reverse complement strand
AGCTAGCTCTTTGCTCTGTTTTCAGAGGTAGAATCTATCAAAGAAAATAAAAATCTTATATAAACTTTCAGAAAAAAGAGAGTGATTTTCAATTCATTTATTGAGGTTAACATAATCTGATGTCAAATATTAATAAGACATTTTAAGAAAAAAATTTGGTGGACATGTACATGGAATTATAAATTTTATACAAAAATATAAACTGTGACTAAACGTTATATGATACACAAATTGCCACTAAACTCTATGTGATAAGCATACTGTATCATTTCAATATGCGTGCAATATTTCAAAATTGTATGTTTCTAAGTGTATTTTCATGCAAAATATATTGGCACTTTTTTTTTTTGGTGGTGGTGGTAGTACTGGAGATTGAATCAGGGGTGTTCTACCTCTGAGCTATACCTCAGATCTAATTTACTTTTTATTTTTAAACAGGGTCTCACTAGTTGCTGAAGAACTCACCAAGTTGCTGAGGCTAGCCTCGAACCTGTGATCCTCCTATCTCAGCCTCCCAAGTACTAGGATCACAGGCACATGCCACCAAGCCAGCTTATATGGGCACTTTGAATGTACCAAATGTAAGATGACTGATGAATGTCAAAAATAAGATTTGTGAAATAGTAAAGGTAAAATCTAGGCACCGAGTATATGAGTATTCACTGGAAAATTCTTTCAGTTTTGCTACACGTTAGACACGTTTCATATTCTCATGAGAGGTTGGGTGGTAGACAGTCTAGGCAATTACCGATCCCCTCTCTACTTCCTGTATTAATGAAGTACAAGTGGCACTCACTTTACTACCTAAAGGTGTCTGAGACTCATGGGAATATTCTAAGTATAAATTTATTATTCTTGAAAGCTTTCCGTCCCAATTTGGGAATACTCATTTCTTTATGAGTCAAGTAGGCTGTTAAAAACTCCTATGTGTTTATACCAACCTTATAGGTTGTATTCCTGGATGTGTTTGGTTCCAAAGAATTCCCTTGAGATAATACAGTTCTAATACGTCTTTGAAGTCTTGCTATTTTAGCCTGGAAGAAAGAAAACTAGATAAATACCAAACTAAAGTACTAAATGATATAAAGATGTTGAGGGAAACTTTTTGCCAAAGTAGACTTGTAAGACTTGGCAAAGACTAAATAAATGAGCAATTCTTAGAGAGTCATCCCTTGGTATCCATGGGAACTGGTTATATATCATGCACACACAAAACTCTGAGGATGTGGAAGTCCTTATATATAATGGCACAGAATTTGCATATACCCTATACATATTCTCCTATATACTTTAACTCATCTTTAGGTTACTTATATTACAGTGTAAATGCTACATGACAAGTTGTTATACTATGTAGTTTAGGGAATGATGACAAGAAAAAAGACTATATATTCAACAATTTTTCGAGTATTTTCAATCTGCAGTTAGTTGAATATACAGATAAGGAACACACGGATATGGAGTACTGACTGCATATGCAAAAGACTTAAAGCATATTTTATACTTGTGCATGATATTCAAAAATGAAAGACAATACATGAAACTTTGAATTGGTCCACAATAAAAATTTAATATTGATAAGAACATCAATAAGTAAGTAACCAGTAAATAAAAATTTCTAAGAGCTTGAAATACATTATTCAAGCTCTAATAAAGGATATATTTAGGATGAAAAGAATCTGAATACATATTATCCCTGTTAATGACAGAATGCCTGAGAGCTCTATGAATGTTTCTCAAGGGTCAATATTGCTGACATACAAGTTCTACTGTTTATGCTATATTCTTAAATTAGGGTCTAATTTGGGTCTTTTATTGTTTGCCTTTCCTAATACGTAAGATATCACCAAACTCCACTTTAAAAGGACTCACAGGATCACCAAGTTTGTGGCCAGCCTCATCAACTTAGTGAGGCCCTCTGCAATTAGTGAGACTCTGTTTCAAAATAAAAGAATAAAAAAAAATAAGGCTGGAGGTGTAGCTCAGAGGTGGAATGCCCCTGAGTTCCATCCCCAGTACCTTAAGGGAAACAAAAAAAAAAGATTCAAATGAAACCTGGGCACAGTGACACACACACCTGTAATTCGAGTACTTGGGAGGCTGAGAAAGAAGGATCACAGCTGGGCGTGGTGGCGCACGCTTGTCATCCCAGTACTTGGGAAGCTGAGACTAGAGTATCCAAGTTCGCGGCCAGCCTCAGCTACCTAGTGAGGCACTCTGCAACTTAGTGAGACCCTGTTTCAAAATAGAGAATAAAAGCCGGGCGTGGTGGCGCACGCTTGTAATCCCAGCATTCGGGAGGCTGAGACCGGAGGATCTGGGTTCGCGGCCAGCCTCAGCTACCTAGTGAGGCCCTCTGCAACTTAGTGAGACTCGGTTTCAAAATAAAGAATAAAAAATAGGGCTGGGGGTGTAGCTCGGAGGTAGAATGCCCCTGAGTTCAATCCCTAGTGCCACACACACACACAAAAAAAAATAGAGAATAAAAAATGGGGCTAGGGGGTATAGCTTGGAGATAGAATGCCCCTGAGTTAAATCTCCAGTACTGCAAAAAAAAGAAAGAAAGAAAGAAAAAGAAAAGAAAGAAAGGAGGATCACAGGTTCAAGAACAGCTTCAGCAATACACTGTGACTCTCAGCAACCTAGAGACCCTATGACCCTATTTAAAACAAGATGGTTCAAAGACCTAGATATTAGATCATAAACCTTGAAACTGCTAGAAGAGGGTATAGGAACAACACTTCAACATACAGGCATAGGTAGAAACTTCCTCAATAATACCCTGAAAACTCAAGAAATTAAAACAAGAATTAATGAATGGTTCTGTGTAAAGGAAACCATCAAGAATCTACAGAGACAGCCTATAGAATGGGAGAAGATCTTCACCACCTACCCATCAGACAAAGGTCTAATATCCAGAATATACAAAGAGCTTAAAAAGCTTAACAGTAAAAAAACAAAACAAAAAAAAAAAAAACACCAATAAAAAATAGGCAAGTGAACTAAAAAGGCTCTTTTCAAAAGAAGAAATACAAATAGCTAACAAATATATGAAAAAATGTTCAACATCTTTAGCAACCAAGGAAATGTAAATTAAACCTACACCGAGATTCCATTCAGCTATTAGAATGACGATCATCAAGAACACAAATAACAATAAATGCTGGTGAGGTTGTGGGGGAATAGGAACCCTACTACACTGTTGGTGGGACTGCAAGCTACTAACACAGCCGCTAGAGATCAGCGTAAAGGTTTCTCAGAAGATTGGGAATGGAAATACCATATGATCTAGTGACAGCTGTCCTGGACATCTTCCCAAAGGAAATGAAATCAGAATATTATAACACTTGCATATCCATGTTCATAGCAGCACACTTTACCATAGCCAAATTATGGAACCAGCCAAGGTGTCCATCAACAGATGAATAGATCACAAAACTTTGGTATATCCACACAATGGAATTTTACTCAGCCATAAAGAAGAACAAAATCATGCTATATGCAGAAAAATGGATGAGACTTGAGAATATTATTCTAAGCTGGTATAGCCACCCTCAAAAATTGAGAAGTATATTTTCTCTTATATGTGGAGATTAGAGAGATATTCAGAAATAAGGGCAACATCAGAGAGATGAACAGACTCCAGGGGAATGGCTGAGGGGGACCGGGGAAAGGAGGAGGGGAGACCAAATCATAAAGAGTGTAATAGTTGAATAATGCTATGAATATATACAAAATTACCTATTCCAATATCAAGGTCATGCATCAAGAGGGCGAGGGAGGGGAGGAAGGCCTGGTTGGAAGGGCACCAAGAGCTGCATGAATGTATTTTTTTTTGTCACTGTGTACCCCAACATGATGTAAAATTACCACACACACACACACACACTAACAAAAATAACAAAAACCCACCTGCCCTTAGGGTATGACTTGGATAAATAAGTAAATGAAAAAAAAAAGACTCAAATGAAATTAGTAACTTACGAAGAGTTCACCAGCTGTTGCTTCATGTTTATTCCTGCACTGCATCTTCACCATGCGTTCATTCAATTCTTTCAGCTTTTTGTCAAATAATTTGTAATTTATACTACAGATCTCCTGTCGAATCAAATGTTTGACCTAGGATTTTTAAAAGAAAGTCAAAAATGTTTGATCTAGGATTTCAAAATAAAAGTCAAAATATTCTAGGTTTCAAATTTAAAAACAACTTTATTTTCTACTTTTAAAAAAATGGCTTTGCTTTATTTCTAGAATTACTGTAATGACAAAACAGACTTTGTGTATTTATATTCATATTTGTATACCAATAAGTTCTGTAAAACTTGAATATGAAATTCAGCACAACATATTCAACATTTCCATATAAAGACTTATTAGAAATTAAGTTTATTCACAAAGTGCTAATTTTAGGTTTTTTTTTCAGTACTGGGGATTGAACCCAGGGGCATTCTACCTCTGGGCTACATTCCCAGTCCTACTTTTTTTAGTCTTCAGTTTGAAACAGGGTCTCACTAGGTTGCGGAGAGTCTAAGTAGCTGAGGCTGGCCACAAACCTGGATCCTCCAGTCTCAGCCTCCCAAGTACTGGGATTACAAACGTGCGCCACCACACCCGGCTTTTTTATAATTTTATTTTCTTATATTTCTACCTGATTACTGTACCACAATATATATTTTATAGGATCACAAATCTATATTCCACTTATATTTTTAATTACTGTAAGTTCGTATTCCATAAAAAACAACTCTACTTATCTGAAAACCAGAGCCTGATGAAGATTACTGGGTGGTCTGTATTAGACAAATTACATAAATTTGACCCTTGACTCTGTCAGTAGCCAAGCTATGTGGCCTTTGAGAAGTGATAATCTCTGGGATTCATTTTCCCTACCCAAAAATGGGTCGATGCTTCAATAAATGCTTGTTCAGTGAGGAATACACCTAAATAATTTTTATAAGAACAAAATAAGGTAACGTGAAAGAATTCTATAAAATGGAAAACGATTGTTATGAGAAATAAATCAGCATGACTTCCATAATTTTTTTTTTTTTTTGGTACTGGGGATTGAACTCCGGAGCATTCTACCTCCGCGCTACACCCCCAGACCTATTTTTTATTCTTTATTTTGAAGCAGGGTCTCACTAAGTTGCAGAGTGCCCCACTAGGTAGCTGAGGCTGGCCGTGAACCCAGATCCTCCAGTCTCAGCCTCCCAAATGCTGGGATTACAAGCGTGTGCCACCACGCCCGGCAACTTCCATAATTTTTAAGGAGGGTAACATTGCTATGCTAAAATTCATAGATGCATGGGATAATTATATAGTGTCTAACACTATCTGGCAGGATGAACTGAATGCTATTCTAACAGATTATATTCACTATTACATGAAAAAAATTAATTTACTTCCTTATCTGACTTTAAAAAATAGATTGGCCAATGTTCAGGAAGCATAATCTCAATGCTGAGCCAGACATTCAGAAACATTATAGTCTTTCACTCAGTGCACATCCTCTTATAAACAACTTTCATTAACAGAGTACTTTTTCTTTATTTTTTTGCAGTACTGGGGATTGAACTCGGGGGCATTTTACCTCTGAGGTATGCCCCAACCCTATTTTTTATTCTTTATTTTGAAACAGGGCCTCCCTAAGTTGCGGAGTACCTCACTATGTAGCTGAGGCTGGCCGCGAACCCAGATCCTCTGGTCTCAGCCTCCCAAATGCTGGGATTACAAGCGTGCGCCACCACACCCGGCTCGTAGTTTTTCTTAATAATGACTGCTGTCATGATATACTGAAAACATTAGCAATAATTATATATTACCCCTAATATCTTGCTTCATGATGCTCAAAACAAACACAGTTCCTGTTAAAGTCTTTTATATTGAAATCACCAGGATTAGTTACAGTCTATACTTTTATGTGATTATTCCCAAGGTTCTCATTTTTTGTTTCCAATTGTTTTTTGTTGTTTGTTTTGTATTTTGTTGGTACTGGGGATCGAACCCATGAGCATTCTACCTCTAAGATATACCCCAGCCCTATTTTATTTTTAATTTTGTAACAGGGTCTCATTAAGTTGCAGAGCCTCACAAAGTAACTGAGGCTGGCCATGAAACTTTGAAGGTCCTGTCTTGCCTCCCAAGTACTGGGATTACAAGTGTGTGCCACCATACCAGGCTTCCAATTGTTTTCACTCTTCCACACTGTCATCTACTTGATCTATAGTTTCAAAATAATTTATATGTAGAATATATAAACAGTGCTCAAAATGTTTATTATAAAAATGTTCAAAAACACATCCAATTTTTTTACTAACAGCCATTACCTATACCCATGTGTGGGTTTTATGAATATTGTGTGCTTGCCAGTTCACTTGCTAGGGTAATATGTGAAACTCATACTCAGATAAATACTGAGATAAATTAAATACTGAAGAAACATATCTAAATTCTTTTAACATGTGTGCTCTGGTTAGATATGGAATGTCCCCTGAATAGTTCATGTATTAATGTTCAGAGGTGGCCTTATTAAGTAATGAAGGTTGTAATCATATCCAGAGATAAATCAATATTTACTGGGCAGTAAACCAGGCAGGTGGAGTGTGGCTGGATGTGGATCCTTAATGGTGTAGCCTTTGGGACTATACTTTTGACTTTGAATCCTCTCGTTTACTATTTCTGTCTCTGCCCACCATGATGTGAGAGCAGAGCCCTTGCTCTCTCCCTCTCTCTGCTTCAAGCCACCACGCCCTGAGCGCCATACATTTAGTTTCAGAGTAAACTGTGTGAACATGGACTGAATTGTGAAATCTCTAAAAACTGTGAGCAAATAAATCTTCTTTCATCTATGTTGTGTTCAGTTCTTTTGGATTACATCAGTGAGAATGTTAATCAAGAAAGATATTGGTGCCAAAGAAATGGGGTCACTTCTATATCTAAGTCTGACCACATGTTTTGTGAGTCTTTGGAACTGGTTTTTACGAGGAAGTTGGAAGGACTAGTTTGTATATAAGTGAGACAGTAGAGACTGCATTCGGGAAATTTCAAATAACAAAGAGGACTTCATAGGAAAATAGAGCAGGGGCCACATGTATAACATTCTGGCAAAGAACTTATC
This sequence comes from Graphiurus murinus, assembly GCA_004027655.1. Classification (NCBI taxonomy): domain Eukaryota; kingdom Metazoa; phylum Chordata; class Mammalia; order Rodentia; family Gliridae; genus Graphiurus; species Graphiurus murinus. The sequence goes on along the minus strand of PVLC010036738.1, from coordinate 8,499 downwards.
AGCATTTTACCTGTGTCCTGAAACTTTGTGTAAGGTCGGATTTAAAGACGATGGCCTGATTGAAATTTCAAACCAGTGAAGTATCCAAATTGCATTATGGCTACTGATGTCTGCATTCAGCCAATCGTACAGTGAATTTTGGAAACCGAAAGCAAAAGAGAGAAACTTTATAAATTTGCACTTTGGTCAGAGAGGCATGTATAAAGCTAGGGCCCAGGGAGATGACATTGTTACAGAAAGTAAGATGGCTAAAGAGAAGTCAAATGTTCTGCATAGAAACAAAGAAAGGTATGTGGTTGGGGCAGTTCAAGCCCATGTGTGGAACCATGGAAATAAGGGCCCAGTGGTGGCTATGATTAAAAAGGGCCTGGCAGCTGCCAGGATTAGTATAGGCCCAATGGAGGCCAAAGGCAGGCCCAGAGGCAGTGATTGAAAAGGACATGACTACCTTTCCTACTGGTAGTCCACCTGGGTGCTCACATAATGCCGACTTTGCTGGAAAAAAAGGGGCTATAGAATCTTCTCTCCTTGCCTCCATCCCAATTTCAAAGAAGGCCTGGGAAGCCAGACAACATATGGTAGAGTTGAAATCCCTGCAATCAGGCCTAAATGGGGCAATTTGTGAAGCTGTGAGAGTGAAGCCAAGGTTGCAAGAAAAAATCCTGCAATTTAGAAATACCAGAAACGAGCTCGGCATGGTGTCACCATGACTCTAATATCAGTACTTCAGAGGCTAAGACATGAGGATCAAAGGTTTGAGGACAGCCTCCACAAGTAGTAAGACTCTTAACCTATAGAGACTCTATTTCCAAATAAATTAAATTGGGCAGGGGGTGTAGCTCGAAGGTAGAATACCGCTGAGGTCAATCCCCAGTACCACACACACACACACACAAACACACACACACTCTCACATTCACAAGAATGCTAGAAACGTGCAATGACTTCGAGGAAAGGCTGGAAGCTGCAAGCCACAGAGCCAGGCTGGAAGAGCGAGTATACTGGCCAATGCAATCAACCAGGACACAGGGACAGGATGCCAAGGTCCTTTGGAGATCACATCTCACCACCATATGCTCTAGATGCCAGAAATGGAGCCACAGGACTAAATGGTTGCCCTGCTAGACTTTGATCCTGTTGGCCCCATTTATTCTTTCTATGGCCCTGCTCCTCTCTCTCTCTCTCTTTTTTTTTTTTTTGCGGTACTGGGGATTGAACTCAGGGGCGTTCTACCTCTGAGCTATACCCCCAGCCCTATTTTTTATTCTTTATTTTGAAACCGAGTCTCACTAAGTTGCGGAGTGCCTCACTAGGTAGCTGAGGCTGGCTGCGAACCCAGATCCTCCAGTCTCAGCCTCCCGAATGCTGGGATTACAAGCATGTGCCACCACGCCCGGCTCTGCTCCTCTCTTTTGGAATGCAAATGTTTACTCTGTGCTATCGTTCATCGCTTGCATGTAAATTGCTTTATATTTTCTTTTCAGAAGCTCACAGCCAAGAATTCACCTTGAGTTTCAAAGAAAACACTGGACTTGGGACTTATGAGTTATGGAAACTCTCAGAGATGTACTAAATGTATTTTGCATTTTGAAATGGGCATGAGCCCTTCAAGGGCCAGGGAAAAAATGTTATAGTTAAAAGAATATTTCCTAAGCCAGGTGTGGTGGCACACACCTGTAATCCCAGTACTTGGGAGGCTGAGACCAGAGGATCTGGGTTTGCGGCCAGCCTCAGCTACTTAGTGAGACCCTGTTTCAAAATAAAGAATAAAAAATAGGACTGGAGGTGTAGCTTGGAGATAGAATGCCCCTGGGTTCCATCTCCAGTACCATTAAAAAAAGAGAGAAAGAGAATATTTCCTGAAGAGCTCATGTCTATGTTCAGAGTTGATATGTCATGAGGGTTGTAATCTCATTGGAAGAAAAATCACTGGGCAGTAGCACAGGCAGGTGTGGTGTAGCAGGAGAAGGTGGGTCCCTGGGGATGTGGCCTTAGGGACTGTATTTTAATCTTTGAATCTATCTGTTTGCTGTATCTGCTCTGTCCCATGAGGTGAGAGCGGAGTCCTTATTCTCCCTCTCTCTGCTTCCCGTTGCAATGCCCTGAGCTCCGTAGATCTAACCTCACGTGGCCTGAACCCCGAAAACTACAAAAATTGTGAGCAAGCAAATAAATCCTCCTTCATCTAAGTTGTGTGGTCAGTTGTTTTGGATTACATCAGTGGGAATACTGACCAAGACAAGATTTCTCCCAAATGTCTCTGGAAAGGAAGAATCACACGGGATACTTGTTAAAAATAAAATTCTTAGGACTCATCCTGGATCCAATAAACCAAGTATTGAAGAAAGGGCTGGAATACTGAACAATTAATAGGCACCACCAATGATTCTTACCAGGTAAGACTGAGAAAAGAGTAGCCTAAAAAAATAATCTTCAACTATCAGTGAGTTCATGAAACCAGACTTAAATAAGTATTCCTGTTAATTCAGATCTTCAAACTTGATTCTTTTGGACTAAGTACCCACACCAAGAGATGATTTCTCTTAAGAGTATATATTTGTTCTCAGGTATTGGTAATATTCTTTATACCGAAGGAAGGCACAATTACTTCCATCAAATATCTCATAAATGTCTTCTGCCACTGGTAATGCGCCCAATATTCAATTTGCAGATGGTAGCCAAAGTCATCTAGTTTGTGGAAAGTAAAAATTTACAATCTATCCCAGATTTCTAAAATGGCAGGTAGAGGGAATAATCTGGACTTCTTAGAGGAAAAATCCTTCCAGTTCAAAAATCTAACTGGAGTCAGCTAGGCTGAGATCCTTATGAAATCTCAAAAGACAAGAGCTCTAAGGCTCTCTTAACAGATAAAAACAGATGACATGAGACTCACAAAAGATAAACAATTCATTTATGTTGCCAGGCATGGTGGCACATGCTTGTAATCCCAGTATTTGGGAGGCTAAGATATGAGGATCACAAGTTCATGGCCAGCCTCAGCTACTCAGTGAAGTCCTCTGTAACTAGTGAGACCCTATTTCAAAATAAAGAATAAAAAATGGGGCTGGGGTATAGCTCAGAGGTAGAATGCCCTGGGTTCATCCTCAGTAACACACACACACACACACACACACACACACACAAAATCAACATTCAGACATGATTTACTGTTCAGACAAGAATTATAAAAAGTGCAAGAAAAGCTAGCTGTTTAGAGATAGGAAAAAAGCACTAGCTAATATCCAACTGTCTCTGTAGAAAGTATAAGAAACTTCTGGGAGGAAGTAACAAAGATAAACTCCATTTCTTAAGCTGACTGGGAAGGAATATTTTCTGTGAGTCGACATGAGTTGAATGTTTAATGAGGTTAGAGCAGTATTGAAAACCCTTGTTTTTCTATACCAGTGAAATTAAAATGTTCAGAGTCTAGAGTAACTTCTATGTCTATATATCCATATTATAACTTGTTTCTAAATATAGCCATTAATCCCTGAGAATCCTCAACCATAGTTTTTAGGCTTGATACATGTTTGGACTATCCCTTCCCTACCAGTAAGAGAGTAATTATTTCTACTTCCTTTTTTTTCCCAATACTGCAGATTGAACCCAGGGAGCTTTATCTTATACCACCATACTCTTAAAATTTCAAGATAGCATCTTCCTAAGCTGCCCAGGCTGGACTTAAACTTCCACTGATCCTCCTGCCTCAGCCTCCAGAGTAACTGGGATAATAGGCGTACACCAGCTCATCCAGCTATTACATACTTTTAAATTAGTGTCTTCTTTGGCCTCCTGGAAGAAAACTGGATGTATAAAAAGGAAAAACTGTTGACTTACCTTTTCAGTTGGCTTTGTATGATTTGATAAAGTTTTCCTTTACTAGGTAATACACATTCATGGGACATATTTATATAGTTGTAATGGCTTATTTTAAAAAATAATAGTGTTTTTCTTTTTCTTGAAATATAAAGGATTGTTTGGATTGGAAATTTGGTCTGTTAAAGCTAAGAGACATTTCACAAAATGTCTTTTAGTGTTGGCATTATGTTGATATTGAAATAAGTAAAACCTAATCATCAAAACAGATCCTGATAATAGCTGTTCTATACCAGAATGGAAGCTCATTGCAGTTCAATTCAGAATTGATCAAACATGGAGACTAGAACAATGAGATAAAATGGGGCAAAAAGTATATTTAAAACAATAAAAGCTGGATATGGTGGCGCACATCGGTAATCTTAGGAGGCTGAGATAGGAGAATTGTAGGTTCAAAGCTAGCCTCAAAAATGTAGTGAGTCTGTCAGCAACTTAGCAAGATCCTGTTTCCAAATAAAAAATAAAAGAGGGTTGGGGGTGTAGCTTGGAGGTAAACTGTCCTTGGCCTCAATCGCCAGCAACACAAAAACAAAACAAAACAAGTCAGATAATACAACATATTCATGTTAATTTGGAAACTAAGGGAGGTAAACTAAGAATGCAGTAGAACTTTGCAATAAACTTCCAGGTTGTCGGAGCCCATGAAATAGTGACAATTGTGATGGAAGTCTACCAAAAGCCTCAGATGCACATCTATGAACCTCATGGCCGTACAAATCAGACTCTTTAGCAAAGCTCAAAGTCACTCAGTGTCTGACTCACAAAGATGTGCGTGTAATATTAACTAAAAAGTCTATTTTCTAACCGCAATAAAACTATCTACACATGATTCCCTAGGTCACTCTGCCTGGGACTATATTAAGAAACTAGAGATATTTTGGCAATATAAACAGTTATCTGTCTGCTAATTTGATTTTCACATATTGGCTTTGCGTGAAAATCATCTTTATTATATCATCATGGAGATCGGCTAATTAATTTTTAACACTTTTACTAATAAAAAGTAAAATTTTGTCTCTGAAGCAAATACTTAAGCCCCAATATTTTACCTGTTCTAGTGCTGCTGTTTGCTTTTCCAGAGCTACACAAATATTTCCATTAATTTGCTCTGAAGTTTTCATGCGTTTAACATTTTCTTTGTTTTCTGAAAACATCCTCTTCTTTTGATTATGGCCTTGAGAAGATGGAAAGATTAAAGATAAAAATATTTCTTCTTAAGAAGGAAATGAGAATTCTAACTTAGGGACCACCCTCTAAACAAATGGAAAGCTAAAATGTAGCAATGGCAGCATTTTTAAAAGAAAATTTAATTGGGCTTTTTTTTTTTTTTTAATCCATTGGCTTCTGAACTCTATACTTTCTTTTTTTTTAATGTATTTTTTAATTGGTGCATTGTAATCACACATCTTTGTTAGGTACAAGCTAGTATAGGAGGCATACATGCACACATTTCTCATTTAACCCTTTCCCAAGTCCCGCCCTACTCCCTCCTCCTCCCTCCTTCTCAAGGTCAGTTTAGTGATTGACTTTGATGTGTTCATGAAAGTACATCATGCTCATTAGGGTGTCCCCCTTCCCCCCATCAAGTCAAATTCTTTGCTCACCTAGGGATTCTCCTTCTTCATCTGGAGTCCCTCTTATGTCTAATTGGGCTTTTTTGAAACATTTTCAGTCCTGACTACTGCCTGATTCTAAAATTGCAAATAAAGTTAATTATAGTCTCTTTTAAGTCAGGTGTGGTGGTGTACATGCTTGTGATCCCAGTACTTGGGAGGCTGAGACAGGTGGATCACAGGTTTGTGGTCAGCCTCAGCAACTTAATGAAGCCTTCCGGAATTTAGTGAGACCCTGATTCAAAAAATAAAACAGGGCTGGGGGTATAGCTCAGAGGCAGAAAGCCTCTGGGTTCAGTGACCAGTACCACAAACATACATATCCTTTTCCTTCACCACCAAGAATAGTTCAAACAAGATACTCTGCAATAATTTGTCATCATTTACTTTTTTCCTATCTAAATATACTTTGTACATTTGAGATATTAGAAGTCCCCAGGAAAAAGCAACTATTTCAATATCTATGTAAGATGAACAGGTATACACTTACCATTATCAGTGTCAAATTGCTGCTTTGAGTTTGTATTTTCACAATTCAAAATGCTGGGATGATAGGTTCTACTAGGTTTTTCAGACTTCAAAATGTTCGCAGTATAGTTGGAGGAACTGACTGAATTCACTAAGTCAGGTGCTTTCTCAACAGGCAAAAAATATGAGCCTGGACTTGAACTGTCCTTTTGCCTTTTATCATGTGACTCTAAATTGGAGTTTGCTTCTAAATTGGAAACTACCTTGTCAATTCTCTTGTTATTATTCAAAGTATGTTGAACTATACCTTGAACTAAAATAGGTGGATACCAAATGGATTTTAGATTACCAGTCTCTTCATGTTTAAGAAAGGATCCTGTTGCATTTGCCTGATAGTTAAAATGAGTTTCAGAAGTGTTCTGTGAGTCTTTGGGCTCTTGTATAAAGAATTTTCTGGAAGAATCTAATGTAACTTGTTCATTAACATTTTTCAATCTTCTTTCTGAATCAACAATTTCTTTTACTGGTTTTATTAAATTCTGAGAAAATACTTTATTTTTCTGTGAGAATATCAAATTTTTGTTAGAGTTCAATGAGGAATCAACACTTTCAGAATATCTACTTTTGTTATTTATGACCAGAGTACTTAAATTCTGATTATTAGTTGGAGCATTATTTCCAATTGCTGCTATTTTCAGAGCTTCAATATTTCTTGACTTATTCAGGTTCTCTATTTGCCTTCGGCAACTCGTAGGCATTGTTTTTTTGGCTTTTAAAATCTTCCGTTTACCTCTATCTGGACTTGCCATTTTTCATAACCTAGAATTCAAGATAACATATTCCATTGAATTAAAGTTATTTATTCAAAATATTAAAATAATGTTGAGACTCTATGTACAGATTTAGATAATTATTTCTATTGAAATACACATTCAAGCTTAGATTATAGTGTGTGGTAACACTCCTATAATCCCAGTATTTGGGAGGCTAAGACAGGAGGATCACGGGTTCAAGGACAGCCTCAGCAAGTAGTGAGACTCTCATTAGCTTAGTGGGACTCTGTTTCCAAAGAAAAATAAAATAGGGCTGGGGGTGTAACTCAGAGGTAGAATGCCCCCGGGTTCAATCTCTGGCAGAAAGAAGAAATGGGAGGAAGGGAGGGAGGGAAGAAAATCACATTCACTCTCATTTGTCCATGAAAGGATACAAATAACTTCCTACTAATTTGAATAATGTAAATCCAAATTTCATATTGCTAGTAAACCAGTACTTAATATTAACCTTAATGATTTATCTGGCCACATTTTGTTATAGACCCTGATTACTGAAACAATTCACTTTTCTTCTTTATTTTATGGTGCTAGGGATCAAATTCTGGGCCTCACGCATGGTAGGCAAGCACTTGCCACTAAGCTATATGCCAACTCACCATTCATTTTCTTTTTCTTTTCACCTCCCTCCCTCCCTTCCTTTTGCGGTACTTCAGATTGAATGCAGGGACATTCTATTTCAAACTACCCCCCAGCCCAATTTTTAAAAATTTTTTTATTCTTTATTTTAGAAACAGGGTCTCACTAAGTTGCAGAGGGCCTCACCAAGTAGCCATGGTTGGCCTTGAACCTGTGATCCTCTTTTCTCAGCCTCCCAAGTACTGGGATTTCAAGCATGTGCCACCATGCCCAGCTCTACCATTCACTTTTTTTTTTTTTTTTTTAAATATATATATATATATTTTTTTGCGGTACTGGGGATTGAACTCAGGGGCATTCTACCTCCGAGCTACGCCCCCAGCCCTATTCTTTATTTTGAAACCGAGTCTCACTAAGTTGCGGAGTGTCTCATGAGGCAGCTGAGGCTGGCCGCGAACCCGGATCCTCTGGTCTCAGCCTCCCGAATGCTGGGATTACAAGCGTGCGCCACTACGCCCGGCTACCATTCACTTTTGATTTAGTCATCTAAACATGTCACAATTAAGATAAATCTAAAGGTTAAATTGCATTTCTTCACAATGTTCTTTGTATAGAACATTATATATTTTTTATACATAGTGGCTTCTTTTCAAGCCTTCTTAATGTTCAAGTTTCCACAAGAAATAATGATTCTACATGAGTAATTCCCAATAGTCACAAGTATTTAAAAAGCACTAAGATACATGGGCTGACCAGTTCAAATAAGCATGCCAATTTAATTTAACCTATGTAATACTTAACTTTTAAGATTCTTTATTACTCTTCTAACCTAAGAAAAATCTACTACATACCAGAGATCTTCTTGTCTCAGCCTTCCAAGTACTGGGATTACAGGTGTGCACCACCATACCCGGCTAACCATAAGATTTTTAAAGGAGAAAGAAAAAGGAGGAGGAAGAAGAGGAAGACAAGGACCAGGAGAAGAGGAGGAAGAAGAAACAACTTTAACAATATTAAAATTGAAAAGAACCAAGACAGCCGGGCGTGGTGACGCACGCTTTTAATCCCAGCATTCGGGAGGCTGAGACCGGAGGATCCTGGTTCATGGCCAGCCTCAGCTACCTAGTGAGGCA
>PVLC010036737.1:0-15647 GCA_004027655.1 Graphiurus murinus | reverse complement strand
CCCCCCCACACACACACACGTAAATCAGGAATGAGAAATAGGTGGCTCAGGCCAGATAAACCTAACAAGGTGTATGTTCCCAGTAAGGTCACTACATCTAGGGTCTAGTCCCTGCTTGATCATTTTTCCCAAGGGCTACTGGGCTCTGTGGAAAAACTCACACTAACTCACAAGAGGTTGGCCCATAAACATAATATAGGCTCTAGAATTCAAAGCAGGAAATATATTTAGTATTGGAAGATCCAATTACAAAAAAGAGAATGACATATTCTTGAGATGCTTCTGCTACAAGCTTTATTTTTCTTTTTTTAGTACTGGGGATTGAAACCAGGGGCATTCTACCTCTGAGCTACGCCCCCAGCCCTATTTTTTATTCTTTATTTTGAACAGGGCCTCACTAAGTAGCTGAGGCTGGCCGCGAACCCGGATCCTCTGGTCTCAGCCTCCCAAGTACTGGGATTACAAGCGTGCACCACCACACCTGGCTAACTAGAAGCTTTTTTAAAGGGCATTTCCTTTTATAGAATCAGTATCAGCTGCTAAAAATATTGAATCCTTGTATGTGTGTGTGTTCGTGTGTGTGTGTGTGTGTGTGTAGTACTTGGGATGGAACCCAGGGGGATTCTACCTCCAAGTTTTACCCCAACCTATTTTTTTTTTGTGTGGTACTGGGGATTGAACTCAGGGGCATTCTACCTTCGAGCTATACCCCCAGCCCTATTTTTTATTCTTTATTTTGAAACAGGGTCTCACTAAGTTGCGGAGGGCCTCACTAGGTAGCTGAGGCTGGCCACAAACCCAGATCCTCCAGTCTCAGCCTCCCAAATGCTGGTATTATAAGCATGCGCTACCACGCCTGGCTACCCCAACCTATTTTATTCTGAAACAGAGTCTCACTAAGTTGCAGAAGACTTCACACCTGTTTTTTTTTGTTGTTGTTGTTGTTGTTTTTGAGAAGAGATGTAATGGCACATGCCCTCTTTTTCCCTTAAGATGGAAGCAGAGACTGATGGTTTGTTTATCCTCTAACCTCCCCCCCCCCACTGTAATTAGAATTTTGAGCTGGGCATGGAGTGACACATCCCAGCCTTCCTCTGAGCTACGTGTGTTTGCGTGACTCAGTTCTGGCCAATGTGATGGATATACATGAAAGTGTCTGGGAATCATGCTTAACAGGGCATTCATAATAGAAGCCTCCTGCTTCATCCCTTTCTCCATCCTGTTCCCTGTAATGTAGATGCCACCATCCTGCTCAATAAGCAGGAAGTTTACATGGAGAGGGAGAGTGGAGGGGTAATAGGGAAATGGGGATATAACTAGGTCCCTTATGACATGAAACCCCACATCAGACCTATGCCAACTTTTATGAGTGGGAAATAAATTTTAATCTTTTAAGCCACTTGCTATTTGGAATTTTCTGTTACTCACAGGTCAATACATCTCACATACTGATCTAGGGCAGTACTATTTTAAATTATTTATATTCACTGACCATTCAGAGCACCAGACAACAAACTACCTCATTTTATAGAAGAAACTGAGGAACACAGAAGCTGAGTTTTCAAAATCAAAAAGGTGGCTTTTATTTTTTTAACTACTCCATAAATCTGGGTGGAATATGCTTTGATAATTATTGCATTTCTACATATCCTGTTTTCTTTTTTTTTTTTTTGGCAGTACTAGGGATTGAACTCAGGGGCGTTCTACCTCCGAGCTCCACCCCCAGCCCTATTTTTTATTCTTTATTTTGAAACCGAGTCTCACTAAGTTGTGGAGGGCCTCACTAAGTAGCTGAGGCTAGCCGCGAACCCGGATCCTCCAGTCTCAGACTCCCGAATGCTGGGATTACAAGCGTGCGCCACCATGCCTGGCTACATATCCTGTTTTCAACATCTCATTTATACTACCGGTTGAACATCCCTTATCCAAAATGCCTTGGAGCAGAAAGGTATGGAGTTTCATATTTTTTCAAATTTTGGAACTTGAATATACATACATAGAATGTGGGGGAAAGGACCAACGTCTAAGCATAAAAGTCATTTATATCCTTGGATACACAACCTGAAGCTAACAGGTTTTTTGTTTGTTTGTTTTGTGGTACTGGAGATTGAACCCAGGGGCATTCTACCTCTGAGCTCCACCCCCAGCCCTATTTTTTATTCTTTATTTTGAAACAGAGTCTCACTAAGTTGTGGAGGGCCTCACTAGGTAGCTGAGGCTGGCCTTGAACCTGGATCCTCCAGTCTCCGCCTTCCAAATGCTAGGATTATAAGCGTGTGTCACCACGCCCGGCCCTATTTTTTATTCTTTATTTTGAAATAGGGTCTCACTAAGTAGCTCAGCCTGGCTGCGAACCCAGAACCTCTGGTCTCAGCCTCCCAAGTACTGGTATGACAAGTGTGCACCACTATGCCTAGCTACAAACATTTTTTTTTGAGTGTGGGTTTATGGTACTGGGGAATGAACCCAAGAGTGTTCTACCTCTGAGCTACACTCCCAGCCCTTTTTAGTTTTGAAACAAGGTCTTACTAAATTGCCTAGGCTGGCCTCAAACCTGTGATCCTCCTGTCTCAGCCTTCCCAAGTACAAGATTATAGGGACCTGCCACCATGCCTTCATTTTATACAATATTTTTACAGTGCCTGTGCATTTACTGTAATCTGTAACATGAGGTCAAGTGTAGAATTTTCCACTTGTGTCATGTCAGCATTCAAAACCTTTCAGATGTGTGTGTGTTACTGGGGATTGAACCCAGGGCCATTCTGAGCTATTAGCACTTTAAGAATTTTTTGTTTGTTTGGAAACAGTCTCATTAGGTTACTGAGAATCTTGCTATGTTGCGGAGACTGGCCTCAAACCGGCAATTCTCTCTCAGTCTCACAAATACTGGGATTACAAGGCATGTGCCACCACACTCGGCAAGATTTTGGAGCATTTTAGATTTCAGATTTTTAGATTAGGGATGCTCATCTTGTAATATACAATAGTTGGTTATCCCAAAATAAAACACCTAGTATTTAGCTCATAAAGCTCACATAACTAAAAATATAGCATGTTAGCCTAGGATTCATATAATCATGTCTGAGTTATACAAAACAGTCAGCAGAAAAATCAGTTATAAGAGGAAAATAGCAAATAAAATGAAAGCAGTGCAGAAGTTTTGGTTACAACAGTCCACAGAGTTACACATTATTATCCTCTGTAGTGAAAGACGTACCAACAATTATGACATTATTCATGCACACAAAAGCAGCTAAGAAGAATGATGGGACATGAATCTTTTTTTTTCACATTTGATACTAGAACACCATTCTTTGGTCTGTGGCTATAGTAGCTATTCAGAGGGCCTTTCTTAATCATTTGTACTCAAGTCAATTTTCTTTATTTAAAAAAAGCCATTCATTTCTTCTTCTTAGGATAGGTCAGCATGCCTCTAAGAACCTTTAACATAACAAAAAGGCGACAAGGATTAACCTTGAAAATATCATGCTAAGTAAAAGAAGCCAATCACACAGGGCCACATAGTGCATAATTCTTTTCATATTAGAGGCCCAGAATAGGCAATCAATAGAGACAGAAAGAAGACTGGTGGTTGCTTAGGATGGGGAAAGTGGGGAGTGATGGCTAAAAGAATGAGGTTTCTTTTTGGCATAATGAAAATGTTCTAAAACTATGGTGATAGACACTCAATTATGTGAGTATACTAAAATCCAACGAACCATATGCGATGTAAGTTACGTCTCAATAAAGCTGTTAAAAGGGGGAGAACTGACTTTGAAAACACACACACACACACACACACACACACACACACACACACACACACACACACACACATATATATATACTGTAACTACCTCCCATCTGAGGCTGAGAGATGGTGAGCAGCTAAAGCCACACAGTACACAAACAGGACCAGAACTTGCTCAAATTCCACGTTTTCCCCTATGCCACTTTACATTTTTTGCCTTTGTGAAAATAAACTCAGAATTTACTGTGCAAAAAATATATGCTTAAGTTTTTAAGAGTTGGAAGTTAATCTGAGTAAAATCTAAATGCAGATTCCACTGATTTCATTGCATTTGTAGGAAGTTATCTTAGGCAGTAGAAAGTACTACAATTCTTGAGGAGTTAGTTTTCTTTAGTTTTATAGGAACTTTAAGCCTGATCATATGAAAAATTTCAGAAAAAAAATTAAAATGATAATCTTGCTGGGTGCAGGCCTGTAATTCCAGAGACTTTTGTGAAGCTGAGGCAGGAGGACTACTATAAATTTGAGGCTGGACTGGGGAACTTAGTGACACCCTGTCTCAAAATAAAAAAGGTTGGGAGATAGCTCAGTGTAAAGCACCCCTGGGTTCAATTTTCAGAACCACCAACAAAACAAAACAACAAACTCAAATCTAATAAATTCAGAATTGAGCCAGGTGTGGTGGTGCACACTTGTAATCCCAGTTCTTGGGAGAGACAGGGGGATCACAGGTTTGCAGCCAGCTTCAGCTACTTAGTGAGGCCTTCTGCAACTTACTGAGACCCTACTTCAAAGTAAAGAATAAAAAATAGGGCTAAGGGTATAGCTTGGAGGTGGAATGCCCCTGGGTTCAATCCTCAGTACTGCAAAAAATAAAATAAAATAAAAAATAAATTCAGAATTGAACTATAATTTAATTTCTTTAAATACAGAAGTTATTCATCAAGTGCTTCTTACCAAAAATATGCATCTCTATAAATTCAGACTGAATACCTGGCACATAAGAGATAATCAATAAGTGAATCAAGAATAAAGGTATGATAGTAAATCAAAGCAGAATATTGGTTGAAATATTCTTAAAAAGACAAAAATTACTAATGGCATACACAAGCTTTGTGGTTTCCAAAAGGCAGGGCTTTAAGGCCATTAACTTTTGTTAATGGCCAGTTCCTAGCTCTCTGCTACCCTATGTAACAAACAAAGAAAGAGGACATGGGTTGGAAGGTGGGGTCCATGAACAGTGAGCTTGTGGCTGCACTGAAGGAGAGCGAGGAGGCAGCAGAGTTGAAAGAATTTTCTAGAAGGCTCTTTGCAGAAAGGCATTACATCTTCTTTGGAATAATGAAAACAACTCTTGGCTCAGCACTTAGTATACTAGGTGTTCTTCCACAAGTATGTTTAATTCAATAAGTAGAAAATGGAATTTTCAGCCCTGAAACCACTTTAGTGCCCAGATGAATAATCAACTCTCATGCTCAGCTCAACTGATTAAAAACAATTATACTGCCAGGTGTGGTGGCGCACGCTTGTAATCCCAGCATTTGGGAGGCTGAGACAGGAGGATCCGGGTTTGAGGCCAGCCTCGGCTACCTAGTGAAGCCACTCTGCAACTTAGTGAGACCCGGTTTCAAAATAAAGAATAAAGAATAGGGCTGGGCGTATAGCTTGGAGGTAGAATGCCCCTGAGTTCAATCCCCAGTACCGCAAAAAAAAAGAAAGAAAGAAAAAAACCCAATTATACTGATTTTGTCTGTAGTCTTTTGAGGTATCCCTTTATTTTTATTTTTTTTATTTTTTGCGGTACTGGGGATGGAACCTGGGGGCATTCTACCTCCAAGCTACAACCCCAGCCCTATTTTTTATTCTATTCTTTATTTGGAAACAGGGTCTCACTAAGTTGCAGAAGGTCTCACTAAGCAGCTGAGGCTGACTGAGAACCAGATTCTCTAGTCTCAGCCTCCCAAATGCTGGGATTACAAGCGTGTGTGCCACCACGCCTAGCTGAGGCATCCCTTTATAATGGCATTTTTTTTTTTTTTTTTTTTACTATTCAGAAGACCCACAGTGTTATTATTTTTAAGTAAACAGCATGCTCATAGCAAAGGTTCACCTATGGGGAAATCACATTAGCACATACTTTTAATGGCCTTCTCAAATAACATAACTAGAGGTTGTCCAGAGATGGTTACTAAGAACAGTGACCTGCTTAATTGATAGCAAGGTTATACATACACACGCACACCTGGTATTTGCTACAGAGAAAGAATATATACAAAAACATTAAAAAGGCACAGAATAGCTGGGCCCACGGTGGTACACGCTTTTAATCCTGGTACTTGGGAGGCTGAGAAAGGATTGCAGGTTGACAGCCAGACTCAGCAATTTAGAGAGACCCCGTTTCAAATAAAAAATAAAAATAGGGCTGGGGGTATAGCTCAGAGGTAGAATGCCCTTGGGTTCAATCCCTAGCAACACACACACACACACACACACACACACACACACACACACACACACACACACACAGAGGCACAGCATGTCCTATGGTTGTCATTTCTGTGTACCCCACAGATCTGACTACTCAAGCTCTTTCTATAGGAAAGATTTAAAGCCAAATTAAAATGAGGAAAGAGAAATTTTTTTTTTTTCAGTACTGGGGATTGAACTCAGGGGCATTCTACCTCCGAGCTATACCCCCAGCCCTATTTTTTATTCTTTATTTTGAAGCCGAGTCTCACTAAATTGCGGAGGGCCTCACTAGGTAGCTGAGGCTGGCCGTGAACCCGGATCCTCCGGTTTCAGCCTCCCGAATGCTGGGATTACAAGCGTGCGCCACCACGCCCAGCAGAAAATTTTATATTAGACTGTATTCAAATTAGTAAGCCTTAATAATACAAGTCCTAGGGTAGTTAAGAATTTGGAATCACAGCCAGGCGCTGTGGCACACGCTTGTAATCCCAGTATTTAGGAGGTTAAGGCAGGAGGATGACAGGTTTGCGGCCAGCCTCAGCAACTTAGTAAGGCCATCTACAACTTAGTGAGACCTGTTTCAAAATAAAAAATAAAAAATAGGGCTGGGGTTATAGCTCAGAGGTAGAATGCCCCTGGGTTCAATCCCCAATGCCACAAAAAAAAAAAAAAAATGGAATCACTAGGTAATATGTCTGAGAAATCATAAAAATTGGGCAAGAGGTTCTCAAGTATTATAAAAAAAAAAAAAAAAAAGCAAACGAATTCTCCACCCACTGGGCATGATGGCATGCCCCTGTAATCCCAGTACTTGGGAGGCTGAGACAGGAAGATCAAAGGTTGGAGGCCAGCATCAATAACATAGCAAGATTCTCAGCAAGTTAGGGAGGGAGATCCTGTTTCAAAACAAAAAATGAAAAGGGCTGGGGTAGAATGTCCTTGGGTTCAATCCCCAGTTTTGCAAAAAAAAAATAAACAGACAAAACACAATTTCTCTTTATTTCAGTCAAGGGCAGGGAGAGAGATAGGATAAGAAGGTGAGCAGAGTTCATTTTGCAATCCAAATAGTTTATTTATTTTATTTTTTAATTTTTTTGGCGGTACTGGGGATTGAACTCAGGGGCATTCTACCACCGAGCTACACCCCCAGCCCTATTTTTTATTCTTTATTTTGAAACCAGGTCTCGCTAAGTTGTGGAGTGCCTCACTAGGTAGCTGAGGCTGGCCACGAACCCGGATCCTCTGGTCTCAGCCTCCTGAATGCTGGGTTTATAAGCGTGCGCCACCACGCCCGGCTTCCAAATAGTTTAGATCAAAGGTTTACTCTCTAAAAACAGTATTTGCTTAGAAATAGATACTCTAATATGATGATCACTATTTTCTTTTTTTACCTTAATGAGGAAATAAATTTTAAAACAAAGTCTTTCGCAGTGTTGATCTTTAATTCTAGACTCAGGACTTATTTAGGAACTTAGTGATATTGATATCCTGCTAGAGACTCTAGTCCATGAAGAATGAATGGATTATACATTCAGTTGCATTTAAGGAAGAAAGGTTGGGTCAAATCACCTTTGGGAAATCCCTGACTTTTTATCCTAATCTAATAACATTTCCTCTCCATTGCCTGACTTAGGTCTATGAAAGGCTTCCTATATTTCCACCTTTAAGGTTTTTTGGGAAGAGGGTACTAGGGATTGAACCCAGGGGCATCTACTTCTGAGCTACACCCCCATTCCTTTTTATTTTTAAGAAACATGGTCTTGCTAAATTTCCAAGGCTGGCCACCAACCTGCAATACCGGGATTGCAGGCATGTACCACCATGCTTGGTTTTCCATCCTTAACTTTCTGAGACACTGAAATATATATATTTCAATTGTAATAAAAATAATCATTCACATTTTGCCACAGTACTCAGAATTTCAATGTCTCATTAAAACAAAAGATTAAGCCAGGCGCGGTGGCGCACACTTGAAATCCCAGTACTTGGGAGGCTGAGACCAGAGGATCAGGGTTTGCGGCCAGCCTCAGCTACTTAATGAAGTTCTCCGCAACTTAGTGAAACCCCGTTCCAAAAAAAAGAATAAAAAATAGGACTGGGGTGTGGCTTGGAGGTAGAATGCCCCTGGGTTCAATCCCCAGTGCCACAAAAAACAAAAACCAAAACCAAAAAAAAAAACCAACCCAAAAGATTAAATATTCAATTCAAGTAATCCAGTTTTTTGTTTTAATTAAAACTTATCTTTTATCAAGGACACAATAGTATAAAGTTATGTGGCAGCCTTTTATATAAACTGTATTTCAGGATAACCCTAGATAGCCCTAGTTGATGAGATAAAAGTCTTCTTTACAGGACTTCTTGCTAAGAAATGTGGAAGAGAAGACAGAAGAAAAATCATTACTTTGCCAGCAAGGATGAACTACCTTATATTGATGTGACCATCAGTGGGGTCTTTTAGCTACACAAGAAGTGAGGTAGTGAGACACAGCAAGCCTTTAGATGTGAGGCAATATTAAGAATGGTAAACATTCTTGACAAAAACCTTAAATCTGACTTTCATCAAGCCTCTTCAGCTAACTTCCATTTATAGGAAATGCAGGGAACAGAGCAACAAACACCTCCATGAAGCAAGCAGACAAATCCCAAATGTAAGAAAGTCCACAGGACAACTGACCCAGTTCCTGCAATGAGTCCATGACAGAAAACAAAAAATGAAGGAAGAACTGCCCTAGATCAAAGCAGACACGAGACAAAATAACCATTGTAATTCTGGACTCTGAATGTGGATGTGAACAAACCATCTCTAAAAAAGATATTCCTGAGACAATCAGGCAAAACTGAACTGGGTCTAGCTATGAGATGATAGCAAGGAGCAACTGTTAATTTATTAGGTGTAAAAATGGTATTTTAGCTGGGCGTGGTGGTGCATGCTTGACAGTTTCAGGATTTAGTAAGGCTCTCAGCAACCTAGTGAGATCCTGTTTCCAAATAAGAAATAAAATCGTCGTGGGGTGTAGCTCAGAGGTAGAATGCCCCTGGGTTTAATCTCTAATACAAAAAAAAAAAAAAAAAGGTATTTTTGTTCTATAAGAAAATGTCCTTATTTTTTTAGAAATGTGTATAGAAGTATGCTATGGCAAATGTCTAGAAATGCCTAGATACCTCAGCAACATCTATAATCCCATCATTTAGGAAGCTGAGACAGGAGAATTGCAGGTTTGATGCCAACTTCAGCAACTTAGTGAGACCCTGCTTCAAAATAAAACAGGGGCGCCGGGTGTGGTGGATTTGGGTTCGCGGCTAGCCTCGGCTACCTAGTGAGGCATTCCGCAACTTAGTGAGACCCTGTTTCAAAATAAAGAATAAAAAATAGGGCTGGGGTATAGCTCAAAGGTAGAATGCCCCTGAGTTCAATACCCAGTACTGCAAAATAAATAAATAAATAAATAAAACAGGACTAGAGATGTAGCTCAGAGGTAGAGTGCCCCTGGATTCAATTCTCAGTACCACAAAAGAAAATCAAAAGTAAAAACAAAAACTGAAAATACCCTCAGCAAAGAAAGGTGAAAGAGAAAAAGATAAAGAAACAAATGTGGCAAACCTTGCTAACTGCTCAGTCTGAGTGAAGGGTATATGTTGTATTATTCTCTATTTTTTTTAGTGTGTTTAAATTTTTCATTATAACAAATTTTAAAAGAACTTCATTAGCAGATAAGTCTGAAAAATAGTACAGGTAAATCTATTAAGTAATATTAATCTCAAGTAGAAAAAAAGAGTTCAATAAAAAATTACATGGCAGTTGATTATGTAGAAGTGAAATGAATTATATGGAAAATATCAATTTTCTCCTTGTATGATATGGTCAGACAGTTATGCAAAATAAATATTGCTTTATCCCTGAAGTAGGTTACTTCACGGAAAATCAACAGTAGCCAACAAGCAGTTTTACAGAATATACTTTAAAAAAAAAAAGAAAGAAACATTTAGGAATGCAGCTGTCCATTCCTCTCCCCAAACTGTCATGCCTTTCTATAATTCTAGAGTTCTAAATGAATGGTGGTAGTGAGTTGAAAGAGAGAAAACTGAGACACAAAACAGAAGTCACAGCTGCATTTGAATTGAATGCTGTTGAGTTTTTCTTTCTGTGTAAAATCATTTGATTACTTCTCCAAGAATCCAAGGCCCTCTTCAGATCCCTCCTGAAACAGTATTTTAATTTTCCATTTGCAGCATTCATAATGTATTCCACAGACGGTGCTAAGGTTCTTCTGAGCTCAATTTTCAAATTATCTTCCAAGTAGTTCAAAGTAAACCAAAAAGAAAATCAATAGTCTTCCCAAAACACTTTGAATGCATAAGATATTTCATTTCTAATAGAGCAATGGTTCTTAACCTTTTTTAAGAATTATGAATCCTTCTGAAAATCTTTCTATTAAAAAAAAACCGTTAAGCCGGGCGTGGTGGCGCACGCTTGTAATCCCAGCATTTGGGAGACTGAGACCGGAGGATCTGGGTTCTCGGCCAGCCTCAGCTACCTAGTGAGGCACTCTGCAACTTAGTGAGACCCTGTTTCAAAATAAAGAATAAAAAATAGGGCTGGGGGTATAGCTCGGAGGTAGAATGCCCCTGAGTTCAATCCCCAGTACCACAAGAAGAAAACAAACAAACAAACAAACAAACACCTTTATATTTTTCAAAGGGTTTTATAATAGTTCTAAAGGCCCTATTAGAAACTCTTGTAGAGCCGGGCGTGGCGGCACACGCTTGTAATCCCAGCATTTGGGAGACTGAGACCGGAGGATCCGGGTTCTCGGCCAGCCTCAGCTACCTAGTGAGGCACTCCACAACTTAGTGAGACCCTGTTTCAAAATAAAGAATAAAAAAATAGGGCTGGGGGTATAGCTCGGAGGTAGAATGCCTCTGAGTTCAATCCCCAGTACCACAAAAAGAAACAAACAAACAAACAAACAAACACCTTTATATTTTTCAAAGGGTTTTATAATAGTTCTAAAGGCACCTATTAGAAACTCTTGTAGAGCCGGGCGTGGTGGCACACGCTTGTAATCCCAGCATTTGGGAGGCTCAGATCGGAGGATCTGGGTTCACAGCCAGCTTCAGCTACTTAGTGAGGCACTCTGCAACTCAGTGAGACCCTATTTCAAAATAAAGAATAAAAAATAGGGCTGGGCGTATAGCTGGATGCCCCTGAGTTCAATCCCCTGTACCACAAAAGAAAAAAAAAAAAAAAGAAACTCTTGTAGTATGTTCTCATGGGTAAGCAACTGTAAATCAAGTACAAATTCATCAGACCAATACTAAAAACCTCCCATGACATGGTCCAAGCCTTTCAAACTCATTCTCCACTTTCTCTAAATACTACACTTCAGTTAAATGCGTTACTTATGGCTGCCTAAAGATGCCCCCGTCTTTGTTCTTGATACTTTCATATCTGCACATCCCAGGCTATTCTCAACCATTTGATAAAAATCTGTCCATCCTTCACATCCTTCATGATCTATCTCAAGCAATACCACTTCCATGAAACATGCCTTAGTCTCCAAAACCTTCCTCTGAGCTTCAGTCTTGTTCTTTTATACTTCAGATACCTTTCCCCACTTTGTATCTTGGTCTATTGAATACTTGTTTAATCTGGAATTCTGTGACACAGCAGTAAACTGAAACTTACAACCGAGAAAGTGGTTACCTCCTATATTGGGCTGTATGATGATGTCCAAAAATATATGTCCATATTTTAACTCCAGATACCTTGGACAAAGGGTCTCTGCCGATACAATTAAGTTAAGAATCTGGAGAAGAGATCTTTTGAGATTGAGTGCAATCTAAATCTAATGACGTGTGTGTGTGTGTGTGTGTGTGTGTGTGTGTGTGTGTGTTTTATACTAGGAATTTAACCCAGGGGCATTCTGCTTCTGAGCTATATCACCAGTCCTATTTTTTATTATTATTATTATTATCATCATCATCATTATTATTTTTGCGATACTGGGGATTGAGCCCAGGGGCATTCTATATCTGAGCTACATCTCCAGACCTATTTTTATTCTTTATTTTGAAACAGGGTCTGACTAAGTTGAGGAGAGCCTCACTAAGTTGCCAAGGCTGGCTTTGAACCTGCAATCCTCCTGTCTCGGCCTCCTAAGAACTGGGATTACAGGTGTGTGTTACTGTGCCTGGTGATACGTGTCCTTATGAGAGCGAAAAAGGTAAAGGCCACATGAGGATAGGCAGATTGAAATGTATGGAGGTGCCAGAAGCTAGAAGTAGTAAGAAAGGATTCACCCCTAGAATCTCTGGAAGGAATGTGGTAGCTTTTCTGGCAACTTGATTCCTGACTTCTGGACTTCAGAATTGTGCAAGAACAAATTTCTGTTATTGTAAACTATGGAGTTTGTGGTATTTGTTAGGGCAACTGTAGGAAACGAATGCATCCCCTTTACCCTATTCTAACAAGTCAATTTTTACTTTCTATTTACTGCAGTAGTTTTCCAAAAGCCTTAGAAGAGATAAAAACATGTAGCTGTCCCCCAAATTTCTCCTTTTTCTCCAGCTATTCTCTTCAGAGGTCTTTGAACTTCCTTTATCAGTAGCACTCCAGATGTGTCAGTGCAGGATAATGTCTGAGTAGCAGAGACTGTACTCGTGTGAAAGTAGAAAACATCAATTCTGCATGGTGATGGGCTTTAGAGGATGAAGACTGGGCTTTAAACCTGGCCCCTGATCCGTGAACCTCAATAGGTTGCTTTTTTCATTTTTAGTTTTATGATCCATAAATAATGTTTTTAAGGTTGTTGTAAAAAGTAAATGAGCAGCCGGGCGTGGTGGCGCACGCTTGTAATCCCAGCATTTGGGAGGCTGAGACCGGAGGATCCGGGTTCGCGGCCAGCCTCAGCTACCTAGTGAGGTATTCCGCAACTTAGCGAGACCCGGTTTCAAAATAAAGAATAAAAAATAGGGCTGGGGGTGTAGCTTGGAGGTAGAACGCCCCTGAGTTCAATCCCCAGTACCGCAAAAAATAAAATAAAAAGTAAATGAGCAATACATGTAAAGCTACAGGCATAAAATGTTTTCAATATACATCCTATTTGAAGTTTATATTACAGAGCATAATTTCATATACTCAAATTTGGGAAGGAATAAAGAGATACATGTAGTTCATATGAATTTTTTTTTGTTTCTTTTGGTTTGGTTTGTGCAATGAAGTACCATTCAATTTCCAAATTTGAAAAAAAATTTAAGGCAACATAAGGCATACTGATAGACTGTGGTGAACTTTAACTTTGAGAATCCAATGAATATTATCATCAAATGAGATGAATGATCACTATACTTGCAATGCCATATTTGTACTTTTTTTTGCTCTCATTTAAACTACTATGATGTTACGTTTGCTAAAGGAAGTGAAAAATTGCACCTGTTTATACACCTAAGAAAACATAAGTAGCAGATAAAATGAGACAGATTTAGCCTGGTGTGGTGGTGCACACCTGTTAAGTCCAGTACTTAGGAAGCTGAGACAGAAGTATAGTAGGTTCTAGAACAGCCTCAGCAACTTAGTGAAACTCTCAACAACCTAGCAAGTCCCTGTTTCAAAATAAAAAGGCTGGAGGAATGGCTTAGAGGGAATGCTTCTGGGTTCAATCTGCAGTCACACACACACACACACACACACACACACACACACACACACGGGAATAAGATAAAGGCAAACATTTTAACATGCAGGAAAGAATCCCTTAAGGTTGGCAGAACCTAATTCTACTGTGAATTTCTACAGAGCCTGTCTGTATTCCTCATGTGGTCCTCAGGGTGGACTTTGTATTGCTGTCTGTATTTACCTTCCCAGCTAGCTAACAGGTAAAAAGACTAGTGTAGTGTAGTTACTTAAAAAAATCTGTTTGATGACATATTGGGTATTTTGGAAATTTTAGTAAATAAGAAAACTTAATGTGTAATAAGCTGAAGTAAGAATCTTACCTCTGAACAAGCCAAATAAAGAATAAAATAGCTTGAAATAAAAATATTTTATCAAATATTCAAAATGATATATCAAATGACAAATGGCTGTGAAGTGTGATAGGGTGCTCATTTGTCAACTGTAGATTGTTTTACCAGCCAATACGTGGAGTAATCTTGGGCACCAAGAGGCAAGGAATCAGGAAAAAAAAAAAAAAAAAACAGAACCAAAAATAGTTGAGTCATATTCATAGTCAATATATCCTAGGAGATATAAGTATTTTGAACAAGAATATTACAGAGAGCCAGCTTGGTGGCACATGTGTGTAATCACAGCACTTGGAAGGCTGAGACAGGAGGATCACAGGTTGGAAGCAAGCTTCAGCAACTTAGTGAGGCTCTCAGTAACTTAGTGAAACCCTGATTCAAATAAAAAACAAAATAGGGCTGAGGGTATAGCCTGGAGGTAAAATGCCCCTGGGTTCCATCCCCAGTACCAAAAATATAAATAAAATAAGATAAAATAATAATAATAATAATAATAATAACAATATTAAAGAGACCAAGTTAGAGTTGAATATTATAAATTAGATGGGGTTGTAATAACTATTTTTCATTGAGTTCATTTCCATTCCAAGTACTGAGGTTAGCATTTTAAATATTATCTCATTTATTTAGCCCACATAACATACATATGAGGTGGATACTATTGTTAATTCCATTACAGATGAAGAAACAAAGAGATTAAGAAATCTATGCCTAATTACATGTCAAAAAAAGAGCAATGTGATGCTGGAATAAGACCTGATGCAGGTGCAAGGCTGCTGATATTAAATCATATTTATGAAAGAATTCCATCATTAAAATAGTATTCAGAATTTTTCACCTCTAAGTGTAACAAAAAGTGGTAATTAACAAATGAAGCAGAGCATGGTGGGAGGCAGAGACCGGAGGATCCTCAGGTTCAAGACCAGCCCCAGCAATTTAGCAAGTGTCTCAGCAACTTAGCTAGACCCTACATACATACATACATACATACATACATGGGCTGGGGTGTAGCTCAGAGGTAGAACGCCCCTCGGGTTCAATCCCCAGTACCACGAAAAAACAAAAAAATAAACAAAAAGACATTTTTTTTTTTTTATCCCTCAACCCGGCTCCCCACAAAAAAACATTTTGTTAGAAACTTTTAAAAAGCAAGAGCTATCTTACTAGTTTTAAAATGTCAGCAGTTGTGGCCCATTTACCCATATATTGGCAGCTGCTGTTCTAGGGAACACAGTGGTAAACAGGCAGATGAGGTCTTTGCCTTCCTGGAGCTGACATTCTAATGGGGCTAAGAGACAAAAAGACTAGCAAACAATAGAATCTCAGAGTGATAGCTACTGTAGGGAAGAAATGTGGACTTCTCATTTAAGATGAACTATACACGTTAATAGGAGGGGATGGATGG
>PVLC010036736.1:0-15633 GCA_004027655.1 Graphiurus murinus | reverse complement strand
AAAAAAAAAAAAAAAAAAAAAAAAAAAAAAAAAAATTGCAGCCTGGCGTGGTGGTACACACTTGTAATCCCAGTACTCAGGAGACTGAGACAGTAGGATCGAGGTTCATGGCCAGCCTCAGCTACATAGTAAGGCCTTCCACAATTTAGTGAGACCCTGTTTCAAAATAAAGAATAAAAACTGGGCTGGACTTAGTGAGACCCTGTTTCAAAATAAAGAATAAAAAATAGGGCTGGGGGTATAGCTCGGAGGTAGAATGCCCGAGTTCAATCCCCAGTACCGCAAAAAAAAAAAAAAAAAAAAAAAAAAAGCAATGAATTTGATTACCATGGCAACCTAGCAGGTGGACATTATTATGACTCCCTTTTACATAAGTGGAGTCTAAGGCACAGAGAGGTGAAATGTGACCTGTGCAGGTCTTCCTTCAACCTCAGGCTGTGGCCAGAGGGCTGGCTACAATGTACAAGTCACTTTTTTTTTTTTTTTTTGCGGTACCAGGGATTGAACTCAGGGGCATTCTACCTCCGACCTACACCTCCAGCCCTATTTTTTTAATTCTTTATTTTGAAACAGGGTCTCACTAAGTTGCGGAGTGCCTCACTAGGTAGCTGAGGCTGGCCTCGAACCTGGATCCTCCGGTCTCAGCCTCCCGAATGCTGGGATTACAAGTGCGCGTCACCTCGCCCGGCTCTACAAGTCACTTCTGACCACACTGCCTCTCTAGCCCTTGCTGAGCCAATAGCTTCAAAATCTGAAACACAGCAGGGTGTGGTGGTGCATGCTCGTAATCCCAGTACCTGGGAGGCTGAGACAGGAGGATCATAGGTTCCCAGCCAGCCTTACCTACTTAGTGAGGCACTCCCCAACTAAATGAGACCCTGCTTCAAAAACAAAGAATAGAGCCGGGCGTGGTGGCACACGCTTGTAATCCCAGCATTCAGGAGGCTGAGACCGGAGGATCCGGGTTCGCAGCCAGCCTCAGCTACCTAGTGAGGAACTCCGCAACTTAGTGAGACCCGGTTTCAAAATAAAGTAAAAAATAGGGCTGGGGGGTAGCTCGGAGGTAGAATGCCCCTGAGTTCAATCCCCAGTACCGCAAAAAACAAAAAACAAAAAACAAAAAACAAAGAATAAAAAATAGGGCTCAGGGTGTAGCTCAGAGGTATTGGTTCAATCCCTAATTCCGAAAAAAAAAAAAAAATTAAACATTTGCTTCTGAAATAAAAAAAAAGAATAAAAAAATGGGCTAGGAGTATAGCTCTGTGGTAGAATGGCCCTGGGTTCAATCCCCAGTACCAAAAAAAAGAAAAAGAAAAAATTATTTTTCAAACTGGGCATGGTGGCACGCATTTATAATCCTAGTATTTGGGAGGCTGAGTCAGGAGGATCACAGGTCCCAGGAAAGCCTCAGCAATTTAGTGAGGCTCTCAGCAACCCAGTAAGACCCTGTTTCCAAATAAGAAATAAAATCAGTCTGGGAGTGTAGCTCAGAGATAAGACTGCCTCTAGGTTCAATTGCCAGTAATATATATATATATTTTTTTTTTTTTTCATAAGAAAGCACATTTTACTTTGTCCTGGCTTGATTCCTTTAAATCCAGTAATTTTCTTCTTAACTAGCAATACACAATCACCTGGGAAAATTCAAAGAAAAAAAAAAAAATCCAACTCTCCAACCCAGATACTGAGTCACAACCTATAGGGGCAGGAAACAGTCTGTATTATTTCTAAAACATAATTTGTGCCTATGTTTGTTTTTTGGGTTTTTTTTTGGTGGTACTGGGGATTGAACTCAGGGGCATTCTACCTCCGAGCTATACCCCCAGCCCTAGTTTTTATTCTTTATTTTGAAACCGAGTCTCACTAAGTTGCAGAGTGCCTCACTAGGTAGCTGAGGCTGACTTCGAACCCGGATCCTCTGGTCTCAGCCTCCCGAATGCTGGGATTACAAGCGTGCGCCACCACGCCCGGCTGTTTTTTTGTTTTGTTTTGTTTTGTTTTCTTGTGGTACTAGGAATTGAACTCAAGGGCATTCTACCTCCGAGCTACACCCCCAGCCCTATTTTTTATTCTTTATTTTGAAACAGGGTCTCACTAAGTTGCAGAGTGCCTCACTAGGTAGCTGAGGCTGGCAGCAAACTCATATCCTCAGGTCTCAGCCTCCCAAATGCTGGGATTACAAGCATGCGACACCACGCCCGGCTTGTGCCTATGTTTGATTAATGACCACTGCTGTAAAATCAGGCATTTCTAAGTAAAATAAGGAAGACACAAGCTGGGCATGGTGGCACATGCTTGTAATCCCAGTACTTGGGAGGCTGAGACAGGAGGATCAGGGTTCGAGGCCAGCCTCATCTACTTAGTGAGGCCCCCAGCAACTTAGTAAGACCCTGTTTCAAAATAAAGAATCATGCGGGGCGTGGTGGCGCATGCTTGTAATCCCAGCATTTGGCTGGAGGATCCGGGTTCGCAGCCAGCCTCAGCTACCTAGTGAGGCATTCTGCAACTTAGTGAGACCCTGTTTCAAAATAAAGAATAAAAGTAGGGCTGGGGGTGTAGCTCGGAGGTGGAATGCCCCTGACTTCAATCAAGAGTACTGCAAACAAACAAACAAACAAAACAAAAAAAGAACCAAAAATAGGACTGGGGGTGTAAGCTTGGAGGTAGAATGCCTCCGGGTTCAAAACTGCAAAAACAAAATAAAGCAGACACAGAAAGACACATATCATGTTTTCTCTCATATGTGGAAGCTGGAGAAAAAAGAAGAAAAAGAACATTATAAAAAACTCACTCTTCTGTATAATAGGCTCCAATAGGAAAAAACCAGACTTTCTTCATGTAAATACTTAGCACTCACTGTGTCAGGCACAGACTGCGCTAGAAATTGAGAAAAGGCATAGACACATAAACACTTGCAGTACAGATGACCTGGTGCTATAGCCAAAGCTTGTGTAGCTAAAGTCCTAGGGCACAGCATTGTCTGGAGTCTAAATATAAATTCGAAATTACAGGACCACAAGCCAGGCATGGTGGTACATGCCTAGAAACCCACTACTTGGGAGGCAAAGACAGGAGGATCACAGGTTCAAAGCCAGCCTCCACAATTTAGTGAGACTCTCAAAATAATAAGGCAGGTCTTGATGGCGTATGACAATAATCCTAGTACTTGGGAGGCTGAGACCAGAGGATTGAAGGTTCGAGGCCAGCCTCAGAAATATGAGAGACTTTTTCAAAATAAAAAATAAGAGAGCCGGGCGTGGTGGCGCACGCTTGTAATCCCAGCATTCAGGAGGCTGAGACCAGAGGATCCGGGTTTGCGGCCAGCCTCAGCTACCTAGTGAGGCACTCTGCAACTTAGTGAGACTTGGTTTCAAAATAAAGAATAAAAAATAGGGCTGGGGGTATAGCTCGGAGGTAGAATGCCCCTGAGTTCAATCCCCAGTACCGCAAAAATAAATAAATAAATAAAATAAAATAAAAAATAAGCCAGGCATGGTGGTGCACATCTATAATCCCAGTACTTGAGAAGCTGAGACAGGATTGCAGATTCAAAGACAACCTTAGCAAGTAGTGAGACTCTCATCAACCTAGTGAGACCTTGTTTCAAAAACTAAAATAGGGCTGGAAGTATGGCTTGGAGGTAGAATGTTCCTGGGTTCAATCCCCAGTACCAATAAATAAGGCTGGGGTGTAACTCAGAGATAGAATGCCTCTGGGTTCAATCCCCAGAACCACACACACACACAAAATATACACACAGAAATCTTTTTCTATATGTATCTATAAAACAAGACTACAAAAACATTCTGACCAGCCGGGCATGGTGGCACACACTTGTAATCCCAGCATTTGGGAGGCTGAGACCGGAAGATCTGGGTTCGAGGCCAGCCTCAGCTACCTAGTGAGGCACTCCACAACTTAGTGAGACTCGGTTTCAAAAATAAAGAATAAAAAATAGGGCTGGGGGTGTAGCTCTAAGGTAAAACACCCTTGAGTTCAATCCCCAGTACCGCCAAAAAAAAAAAAACCATTCTGACCTTTAATACAGGGAAAAATGCCTTCTACCTGAATGACAAAGTTCCCTACCGAGTTAACACTGGTTAGCATAAAACCTGTCCAACTTCCCAAGGAGCAGTCTTCATTTGGAAAGAGGAAGGAGGTCATCCCAGCAGCATCAGTATTTAAACAGCAACATTATGCAATTACAGTTACCATATGTACTGAAGTTTCACTTCTTGTCTGTGCTTTCCATGAAGGACTCAAACAGCAGCAATTATAAACAATTCCTAATTATCAATGTAGGAGGAATTAGTAATTTAGAAGTCAGAATTTTTTTTGAAGAAGAAAAGATGCTTTATAAGCCGGTTGTCATGGCACACGCCTGTAATCCCAGTACTTGGGAGGCTGAGACAGAAGGTTCGCAGGTTCAAGGACTGACTCAGCAAAGTAGTGAGACTCTCAACCTAATGAGACTGTTTCTAAATAAAAATAAAACAGGGCTGGGGGTGTAGCTCAGAAGTAGAATGCCCCTGGGTTCAATACCCAGTACCACACACACAAAATAAGACAGCCTCAGCAACTTAGTGAGGCTCTCAGCAACTTGGGGAGACCGGTTCCAAATAAAAAGGTTCTACCCAGAGGTAGAAGCGCCCTGGGTTCCACCCCCAGTACCACCAAAGGAAGGGGGGATACTTTATGATAAAATTGTGCAGTAAAGAAACTAAAACAGATCTAAATCCAGGTGGACTTTTTGTGTGCACACCTGTAATCCCAGCTATCTGGAAAGCTGAGACAGGAGGATTTCAAGTTCCAGGCCAACTAGGGCAGTGAGACCCTGCCTCGAAATAAAATTTGAAAAAAGGCTGGGGATGTAGCTCAGTGGGAGCTACTTGCCCAGCATGTAGAGGCCCTGGGTTCAATCCCCTGCACCGCTAAACAAACAAACAAAAAGGAACTTTTGTAAACGTTGGAATATTAATTACAAAACCTATCACACTGTACTCCAATATCAGGGAACGCTAGGTCTTTCTCTCCGTTTTTAAAGACCCCAAGTTTTTAAAAATACGAACATTCTTGTGTGAACTCTCGCAGTGAAGAACGGTACAGTCATTCTGACAAGACAAAACTTGTTTCAGCAAGTCCTAATTACACCTGTTCATGGAGGTCACAGGTCCTGGGCAAGGCGTCGGCTTTACAAAAGGGTAAGTTCAATTCTTGGAGACTATTCATGCAGTTTAAGCAATTTGTGTTACACAACAAGCAAAACAAAAAAAAGGGAAACTAAAATCCAGAGTCACAATGGCAGAACTGCAGAATTGGATGTAACTTCGGAGACGTCTACCGGACTCGGGGGCGAGTATGCACCAGAGCCGGACCCTATGCGTCTCTGAAACATGAACCAGCTTCCTCCCGCACCACCCCGAGAGGAACCACACCATCGACCCCGCTGTCCTCTTGAGACCGGGCCCCGAGGAAGGAGGAGATCGGCGTGCGGCCGACCCCGGCCCAGGAGGCAGAGCCCCGGGGACCGTCCGCCCCGCCGGAAGCGCGGCCGCCAAGCCCGGCCGGAGCCCACTCTTCGGCGGCCGGACCTGGCGACTCGGCGTCGGTCGGCGGTCGCGCGGATCCCCCGGCCCAGGCCCGCCCGTCCCCGGGCCTCACCGAGCAGCAGCAGCAACAGCGGCCGGGCACCGCCGGGGGCCGCCATGGCGGGAGGCGGCGAGACAAGCGGGCAGCGGCGGTTGTACGCGCCGGCGGCGGGAGCGCGACGTCCACCGACGCGAGAGGCCCGGCCGCTTCGGCGCCTGCACCGAGAAGACCCCGCGACCGGCAGCGCCTGTCACATGAAGCGCGCCGCGCCCGCTTTCACGTGACCCTCCCGGAGGTCTCGCGAGAGCGCGCTCCCGGGGGCCGCGTCCTCCCGGCGTCCCCTGCCTGACTCCGCACGTGACCCTTGCCGTCACGTGCCACCGAACGGGCGTCACGTGGTCTGATTTGGCACGTGATCCGGCGGCCACGTGATGCGCCCTGGCGCCTACGGCCGCTCTGGGGGTCCTGGCGGCCTGAAATGGAAAGTAGTCGGAGGCTTGGGCAAAGGGAAGAGGAAGAACCATGGCGGGGGAAAGTGAGGCGGGGAAAGGGAAGAGGAAGGACCGCGGCGTGGGAAAGTGGGGCGGGAAACGGAAGCCGCGAGGGAGAAGGGCAGCGCGCGGCGGACGCCCAGGCCCAGCCGGCGCGGGCCACTGTGCAGCCTGGGCCGTCCATCCTGGGCCACCATCCGGCCCCAGGCCGGTGTCCAGGCCCTGGCCCATAGTCCGGCACAGGCCCATCTCTGCCCAGCCCACTGTCCAGCCCCATGTCTGTCCACGTCTGACCAGACAGAGGACGGTCCTTAGGAGCCCGTGGGTGGGAGCATGGGAGACCGGCCTCACGAAATTGACGCCTACCCAGCCAGGGACAAAAAAGGTTCGTCTTAGTAATGGCAAGTAAGTTCCTCGTTGGCCACAAGGAGACCACTGTTTGCCAGCTCCTCGATGATCTGAGCTAGAAAAGAACGGATTTGAAATCGGATAATGTAGCCTTCACCGATTTTATTGAAGAGGAAAGCTGCCAGCCGGGCGTGGTGGCGCACGCTTGTAATCCCAGCATTTGAGAGGCTAAGACAGGAGGATCCCGGTTCGCAGCCAGCCTCAGGTACCTAATGAGGCCCTCCACAACTTAGTGAGACCCTGTTTCAAAATAAAGAATAAAAAATAGGGCTGGGGGTATAGCTCGGAGGTAGAATGCCCCTGAGTTCAATCCCCAGTACCGCGCTGAAGGAGCAGTGTGCTATGGAGACTTTCCGAGTTAGCACTAGGGAGCACTTTTGTGTGTGTGTGTGTGTGTTTGTGTGTGTGTGTGGTATTAGGGATTAAACTCTGGGCATTCGACCTCTGAGCTACACCCCCACCCACTCCCAATTTTTATTCTTTGTTTTGAAACAGAGTCTCACTAAGTTGCAGAGGGCCAACTATGCTAAGGCTGGCCTTGAACCTGTGATCCTCTTGTCTCAGCCTCCCAAGTACTGGCATTACAAGCGAGTGCCACCATGCCCAGCTTAGGAAACACTTATGGTGGCAGGATCCACCATGATCATTACTACCTGAGAGTGCTGAGGATTCCCACCAAGAACTTAGTGCTAAGACAGCTTCCTCTTCTGTGGAGCCAATACTGGAAACCCCCGAGTTTTATTTTTGTGGCACTGAGGATTGAACCCAAGGACATTACTCCTTCGAGCTGTATTCCAGCACTTTTAAATTTTTTGAAACCCTGCCTTACTAAGTTGCTGAGGCTGTTGAGGCGTGGACCGCCACACCTTGCTGTAACATGACTTTTTTTTTTTTTTTTTTTTTTTTTTTTTGCGGTACCGGGGATGAAACCCAGAGGCATTCTACCTCCAAGCTACACCCTCAGCCCTATTTTTTTATTCTTTATTTTGAAACAGGGTCTCATTAAGTGGCAGAAAGCCTCACTTTGTAGCTGAGGCTGGCCGAGAACCCGGATCTTCCTGTCTCAGCCTCCCAAGTACTGGGATTACAAGCGTGCACCACTGTGCCTGACTTTTATGATCTTTTTTGAATCCTTATTCCAGGCCAGGTATGATCTATTTCTGATAAAGGGAAAGATGTGGAAAACTGAACACAATGACTCCATGTCATGGTCATGATCTCTTAAAGGGAAGCTTTAAAGAAAAAAAAAAGGCCAGGTGTCATGATGCACACCTGTAATCCCAGATCTTGGGAGGCTGAAGCCAGAGGATTGCAGTTTAGAGATCAGCCTCAGCAACTCAGACTCACAGCAACCTAGAGAAACCCTATTTCAGAACAAAAAATAAAAAGGGCTGGGGCTGTAGCTCAAAGGTGGAATGCCCCTAGGTTCAATCTCCAGCAGAAGGAAGGCAGGTGGGCGGGCAGGCATTTACCACAATGATCTAAGGAGAAGTTGTCCTGTTGGAAAGCCCAAAAAGCTTTATATACTTCAGGTACTTTGGCAGAGTTGAAGAGCAAAGCCTAGGATATCATTTGCTAATAAAAGGTGGTAACCATATTTCTTTCTTTCTTTTTTTTTTGGTACTGGGGATTGAACTTGGGCATTCTACCTCCGAGCTATACCCCCAGCCCTATTTTTTTTTTCTTTTTTTTTAGCTTGACTATTTTTTTTTTTTCTTTTTCGATCTTTTTGGCACTGGGGATCGAACCCAGGGCGTTGCGCTTGCAGAGCAAGCGCTTTACCACTGAGCTACATCCCAGCCCCCTATTTTTTTATTCTGTATTTTGAAACAGGGTCTCACTAAGTTGCAGAGTGCCTCACTAGGTAGCTGAGGCTGGCTGTGAACCCGGATCCTCCGGTCTCAGCCTCCCAAATGCTGGGATTACAGGCGTGTACCACCACGCCCGGATCCATATTTATTTCTTAATTACAAAGAGAAAACTATTGGGTTGGGGAGGAGTGCAGGTAGTCTTGCCTAGCATGCATGAGTTCTTGGGTTTGATTCCCAGCATTCCAAAAAAGGGAGGAAACTATTAAAGTTCTAGTGGAAAAATCCAGCAGACAAAACCTTGATCAGCTGATGTCTGCGGGAAAGCAGACAGGCACCCGTTAAGGGGCTCTGCAAGATAACTGACCTGTGCTCTTAAAGTTCTAGGTCAAGAATCTAGTCAACAGATGGAACCTGTCACAGGCTGGAAAGCTAAGACCTATATGATGTGGGATCCTAGAACTCAGAACTGAAACAGGATGTTGGTCAAAGAACTGGTACCCTTTGAGTAAAGTTCACAGTTTGAGTGAACTCTGCAGTTTAGGTCATAGCACCTCTCCAATGTTAATGCTTCTCTGTGAACACACTTCTATGAGATGCTGCTAGTGTGGGGTTCCTGGTGAAAGGACAAGGAAATCATCCAGGACCTGTGGGTTATATATTTTTTTTTTATTATTTATTTTTTTGCGGTACTGGGGATTGAACTCAGGGGCATTCTACCTCTGAGCTATACCCCCAGCCCTATTTTTTTTTATTCTTTATTTTGAAACCGAGTCTCACTAAGTTGCGGAGTGCCTCACTAGGTAGCTGAGGCTGGCCTCGAACCCGGATCCTCCGGTCTCAGCCTCCCGAATGCTGGGATTACAAGCGTGCGCCACCACGCCCGGCTGTGGGTTATATTTTGTTTTGGTTTTTTATTTTTGTTTTTGTTTCTGTTTTGTGGTACTGGGGATTGGCCCCCGAGGTATTCTACCTGAGTTACACCCTCACTCCATTTATTTATTTATTTATGTATATATGTATTTATTTATTTATTATTTGTGTGTGTGTGTGTGTGTGTGTGTGTGTTAGTTACTGGGGATTGAACCCAGGAGCATTCTACTTCAAGCTACACCCAATGCCCTATTTTATTTTTATTTTGAAACAGGGTCTTGCTAGGTTGAGAGTCTCACTACTTGCTGAGGCTGTCTTTGAACCTGAGATCATGCTTTCTCAGCCTCCCAAGTACTGGGATTACAGGTATGCACTACCACACCACCACTAAATTTTATTATTGGTTTTTTTGTTTGTTTGTTTTGTTTTTGCGGTACTGGGGATTAAACCCAGGGGCATTTTACCTCCGAGCCAAACCCCCAGTCTTATTTTTTATTCTTTTATTTTGAAACAAGGCCAGTCTCAGCCTCAGCTACTTAGTGAGGCCCTCCACAACTTAGTGAGACCCTGTTACAAAATAAAGAATAAGGGTTCGCGGCCAGCCTCAGCTACCTAGTGAGGCACTCTGCAACTTAGACTCGGTTTCAAAATAAAGAATACAAAATAGGGCTGGGGGTATAGCTCGTAGGTAGAATGCCCCTGAGTTCCATCCCCAGTACCGAAAAATAAAAATAAAAATAAAAAATAGGGCTGGGGGTATATCTCGGAGGTAGAATGCCCCTGAGTTCAATCCCCGGTACTGAAAACAAAACAAAACAAACAAACAAAAAAACCTGTGATCCTCCTGTCTCAGCTTCCCAGGCCCTGGAATTACAGGTGTGTGCCACCACGCCTGGCATGAAAAACATCTTTAAGCTAAAATTTCTTTAAATGCTATAATTTCCCTCTTAGACTAAATTTTCCTACAGAGTAAATTTGCTAGGTAAAAGACAGTTGTGTTAGTTGGGCACAATAGTGCAAGCCTGTAACCTCGGTACTTGAGCTAAGGCAGGAGGATTGCAGGTTCCAGACAAGCCTCGGCAGCTTAGCAAGGCTCTCAGCAAGTCAGTAAGACCCTGTTTTCAAATAAAAAATAAATAAAAGCTCGGGATGTAGCTCAGAACCTCTGTGAGTTTGATCTCCAGTACCCAAGGGGGAAAAAACTCTAGAAAGGCAATTAGGTGTAATACATATTGCCAGTTTTTACCCTGGGTACCACTAAAGGACATAATAAGGTGTGGTGGCACAGGCTTATAATTCCAGTACTTGGGAGGCTGAGATAAGAGGATCCCAGGTTTACTGCTGACCTCAAGAACTTGCAAGGCCCTCTGCAACCTAGTAAGACCCCGTTTCAAAAAAAAACATCACCGGGCGTGGTGGCGCATGCTTGTAATCCCAGCATTTGGGAGGCTGAAACTGGAGAATCTGGGTTCGCAACCAGCCTCAGCTACTTAGTGAGGCACTTCGCAACTTAGTGAGACTCTGTTTCAAAATAAAGAATATAAAAAATAAGGCTGGGGGTGTAGCTCAGAGGTAGAATGCCCCTGAGTTTAATCCCCAGTACCGCAAAAAAAAAAAAAAAAAAAAAAAAAAACTTAGCAAGGTCCTTTGCAACCTAGTAAGACCCTGTTTCAAAAAAAAAAAAAAAACAGCCGGGCGTGGTGGCGGACGCTTGTAATCCCAGCATTCGGGAGGCTGAGACCGGAGGATCCGGGTTCGCGGCCAGCCTCAGCTACCTAGTGAGGCACTCCGCAACTTAGTGAGACTCGGTTTCAAAATAAAAGAATAAAAAATAGGGTTGGGGGTGTAGCTCGGAGGTAGAATGCCCCTGAGTTCAATCCCTAGTACCGCAAAACAAAACAAAACAAAAAAAAAAACAGCCAGGCGTGGTGGCACACACTTGTAATCCCAGCATTCGGGAGGCTGAGACCAGAGGATCCAGGTTCCTGGCCAGCCTCAACTACCTAGTGAGGCACTCCGCAACTTAGTGAGACCCTGTTTCAAAATAAAGAATAAAAAATAGGGCTGGGGGTGTAGCTCGGAGGTAGAATGCCCCTGAGTTTAATCCCCAGTACCACACACACACACACACACACACACACACACACACACACACAAAAACACAGGGCTGGGGGTGTGGCTCATCTCTAGTACCACACCAAAAAAAAAAAAAAAAGTAGCCCTTTGCTTATATTTGTTTTGCCCACATTGGCCATCATTTCTTCTTTGCTCAAGAGTACACAGTCTCTTATCAAAGGATCTCTGTGGTGGCAGCTGGCAAGTCAGACTTTGGACCTGGGAGGAAGGAGGAGCTGCCCCTGTGTCTCCCCACGTGGAGCCTCCCACTGCCCCTGAGAGCTCCCTGGGTGAGGCGGTCCAGGGCGGGGCTTTGGGTAGGCAGCCCTGTCATCCTGCTGCTGCCGATGACTACCTTGACTTTGCTCACCATGACTTTTCCTTTTTTGCCATTTTCTTGCCCACCCACATCAGGAGCATTGACTTTTGGTTAATGGTACAATAGGCAGCTACAAACCAGGCGTTGAGACCCACTCCTATAATCCTGGTACTTGGGAGACTGACACTGGAAGTTTGCAGGTTAAAGACCAACCTCAGCAACTTAGAAAGGCCCTCAGTAACTTAGACTGTTTCTTTTTTTTTTTTTTTTTTTTTGCGGTACTGGGGATAGAACTCAGGGGCATTCTACCTCCGAGCTACATCCCCAGCCCTATTTTTTATTCTTTATTTTGAAACAGGGTCTCACTAAG
The DNA here is from genome assembly GCA_004027655.1 of Graphiurus murinus. NCBI lineage: Eukaryota > Metazoa > Chordata > Mammalia > Rodentia > Gliridae > Graphiurus > Graphiurus murinus. Next base: position 3,660 of record PVLC010036736.1, on the reverse strand, counting down.
TTGCAGAGTGCCTCACTAGGTAGCTGAGGCTGGCCGGGAACCTGGATCCTCTGGTCTCAGCCTCCCAAATGCTGGGATTACAAGCGTGAGCCACTAAGCCCGGCCTTTAAGGTAGAAGTTTTGGTTCTTCTTTTGTGACAGGGTTCCTTTCCTGTAGTCTAATTGAAAAAAAAAAAAAACAAACCACAGTATCAGTACTTCTAGGAAATCAGTGAAATTAAATCAGTAAAATGTGCCTGTTTTGGGGGGCTAAATTACAAGGCTCCCACCCTGGATGATACTTGATACTGGCCCACAGGCAATCTGATGAAGGGGCTCCTGGACAGTGAATCAGGAATGCACACTAACAAGTGGGTACCCTGACCCAAGAATCTTCAAGGACTCTATCAAGAGGAAATATCAGGAGCTGGGCATGGTGGCGCACAAAAGAAGAACCAAAACTTCCACCTTGAAAGCAGATTAAACCGGGCGTGGTGGAGCATGCTTGTAATCCCAGTATTTGGGAGGCTGAGACTGGAGGATCTGGGTTCCTGACCAGCCTCAGCTACTTAGACCCTCCACAACTTAGTGAGACCCCGTTTCAAAATAAAGAATGAAAAATAGGACTGGAGCGGCCGTGGTGGCATATGCGTGTAATCGCAGTACTTAGGAGGCTGAAACTAGAGGATCTGGGTTCACAGCCAGCCTCAGCTACCTAAAGAATAAGAAATAGGGCTGGGGGTGGAGCTCGGAGGTAGAATGCCCCAGAGTTCAATCCCAAGTATTAAAAAAAAAAAAAAAAAATTGGACTGGGGGTGTAGCTTGGAGGTAGAGTGCCCTGGGTTCAATCCCCAGGACCACAAAACAAAACACTTTGAAAGCCATGATCAGCTACTCAGGAGGCAGAGGCAGGAGGATCACAAGTTCAAGTTCAGGCCCAGCAATTCAGTGAGACCTTGCCTCAAAAATAAGGACTAGGGGTGTGGCTCAGAGGTGGAGCTCCCCTGGGCTTCACCTGCAGTACTGAGAGGGAGGAGCCGTGAAGACAGGACTTTGCAGCAGGGGAACCTCTGTGGGAGCAGGGAGCTTCTGTTTACATTGGGGGCCCTCAGCAGGGGAACGGAGCAGGGAGCTTCTGTTTACATTGGGAGCCCTCCTGGGCCTCCCGGATGTGTTGCCCAAGAACCCTGGAATCCCAGGTGGTATTGACTAGAATCTAACCTTGCTGAAGAATGGAATATTAGCAAAGCACATCCCTACTCACAGAAGACAAGATCCACTTCATTTGTAACTCGTGATTTTAACTCCCAGGGAATGGGGCCAGGGCTCTGATGTCTACAGGACTAAGCCACAGGGTCAGGCGGGGTCTTGCTCCAAAAAGGACTGTTGTGGGATAACCCAGTCCCACTCGTGGGTCCTTGGCTTCCGTGAAAAAAAGAATTTTAACACGTGCCATTTAGAAACAAAAAGTAGGAATTTAGGAAAATAAGGAAAGGGGGAGAAAAACAGGTGAGCATCCAGATGCGCTTCCCAGGTCCCAAGAGGCCAGGGTGTGCTATTACTCCTTCTTTTATACGCTTTCAAGAGAGGTGGGCACAGAAGTCTGGACCTCCTCCTTCTTTCAGGTATTGGTGGACGACAGGTAGGCGGTCCAAATTGGGCCCTCCTCTTCCTCAGGTTAAGATGGGTGTTTCAAGATGGGTCTGACCTTTGCCCTGAGTGTCCTGTGGGGGCTGGGATTCAGGGGATTAAAAAGGTGTGGCCCACGTAGACTTTTCTAAGATTTTCAGCACACCCTATAGGGTGGGGTCAGCTAGAACTCTCCAGATTTTAAAACTATATCTTTCCCTTCCCTCCCAATGTCTCCTTTCTGCCTAAATTTTATTCCTTCTGTCCTACATCAGGACCACAAGAAGGAAGTGCATTGGTCAGGACGCACTCGGTCTCAGAATTGGTTGTGAAGGTTGCACGGTGGTTCACCTTGCCTCTGTTCCTAGGACTGAGGTGGAGATAGTGAAACTGTTGTGGGATAACCCTGTCCCACACGTGGGTCCTTGGCTTTTGTGAAAAAAAGAATTTTAACACGTGCCATTTAGGAACAAAAAAGTAGGAATTTATTTAGAAAAAATAAGGAAAGGGGAGAAAAACGGGTGAGCTTGTATCTTCCTGACCAGACGCGCTTCCCAGGTCCCAAGAGGCCGAGGCAAAGAGGCCGAGGCGTGGTCTAAGTCCGTCTTTTATAGGCTTTTGAGAGGTGGGTGCAGAAGACGTCTGGACCTCCTCCTTTTTCCAGGTATTGGTGGGCGACAGGTAGGCGGTCTAAAGTGGGTCCTCCTCTTCCTCCGGTTAAGATGGGTGTTTCTAGATGGGTCTGACCTTTGCCCTGAGCGTCCCATGGGGGCTGGGATTCAGGGGATTAACAAGGTGTGGCCCACTTAGACTTTTCTAAGATTGAGCACACCCTATAGGGTGGGGTCAGCTAGAACTCTTTAGATTTTAAAACTATCTTTTCCTTCCCCCCCCAATGTCTCCTCTCTGCCTAAATTTTATTCCTTTTGTCCTACATCAAAACCACAGAGATGAGGTTGTAACTGGATCTCCTAACTTGAAACACCAAAGTCCTCTTGCTTTTTATGTTATTCTTGTGGAGCTGGAGGCAGGAGAAAATGTCCTGTTCATTTGCTTTTTACTCACTTTAAAATAACCTTTAAGTGGGGCGTGGTGGCGCATGCTTGTAACCCCAGTGTTGCAGGAGAGAGCTCCCCACAAGCCTAGGCTCATTGAGAAAAGAAAACTCTGGAGGCCAAAAGTAGGATAAGCAGGTTTTCCTTTAATCAGCAGCTGATGACCCAGACCAGGTAATTTCCACTTTCTGGGCCCCGAACAAAGAGATTCCAACCCTTATATACAGTTGGTCACTTAACTTTGGGAAGGGGGAAAAAAAAAAAAGGAAATGTGAGATTTATTACACTTTTACCTAGCAGGAGCATGGTACCAAAAGCAGGAAGAGCTGGGTTCAATCCCCAGTAACACACACACACACACACACACACACACACACACACACACACACAAAGGATAGAAGAAAAAGGAATTCCCTGCTTCCTTCCCTAGGAGAGAGGGCTTGCAAACTAGGGAGGCCAGCCCCCCCCTTAGCCTCAGGGGTCATCTCAAACCCTAAACAAGGCAGCACCACCCCAGTCAGGCCTTGAGTGGATGAGCTTTTTACTTTTGGTATCATGCTCCTGCTAGGAGAAAGTGTAATAAATCTCATTTTCCCTTTTCCTTTCTTCCCAAAGTTAAGTTGTAATGGGGTACGACGAACCCCAAAATCCTTAGGTTCTTGGTATCGTGAAGAAAAGAATTTCAACACATACCAGTCACAACATCTGGCAGGTTTTATTAAAATTTAGGGAAAACTGGGAGGAAGGGAAATAAGGGAAGGGGGATAGGTCACCCGGACAAGTCCAAGTGCATATCCCAATGTAGGAACCCCAAAAGGGGACCCTAACGCTGTCAGCTGGATACCGGCGCTCACCCCAAACAATCTCGAGAGTCGTCACTTGATGCAAAACCGCAAGAGGCTTTATTGTAAGACTAACGCGCGTTAGGGCTCAACCTGCATCCCACGCAGGGGTAGGAGAGGAGAGCCCCGAAGGGGTTTGGAACAGGGTTTTTATG